>JBBPMY010000695.1:0-12665 GCA_038090615.1 Phylloporus gajari
TACAGGGTCATACAGTCAAGGTATCATACAGTACAGTACAGTGCAAGACAGGATTAGACAGTCAGGGCATTATACAGTATAGTATGGTACAGAGCCATACACACAGGATATCATATAGTACAGGATTGTACAGGACTATATAATTAGAATATTATATTGTACTATACTGTTATTGAGTCAGGGGTTCACTAACAGCATATCAGCAAAACCCAAAGATCAGGTCTCTTCCCTGTACAGTGCTGTACAGCACTATACAGTACTGTATGTTACTGTAACTGTGTCTGGGTTTTCTATGGTGGCTAGTAGTATACTCTTTGATAATTGAAAACAATATATCAATGAATAGAACATATTCTCTAGTAAATTTCATATAATTATATAGTATTGCATGTTTTTAAATAAAGCTGAGGAGCTGGTGTAATAATATATCTATACATATAAAAGGTCAAATGATAACACCATACACTGGTTATATATATACTGTAGATAAGCTGTATCAAGCTGTGAATGGACTGTAGATTAGCTGTAGACAACTGTATGTGAACTGTACAGTCAAGGACCTAGCTGTGAGACTGTAACTCACTGTAGTTGCTGTGTAGTGCTGTACAATGTTGGCCAGTGATCATCAGGTTTTGCTGATGTAAGGTTTGGTTAGAAGGAAGAAATCTCAATCGAGCAGCACCAGACCCAAAGTTCCTCCTGAAGAGAGAAGGATCATTCACTATTATGGAAGTACTGTTGCCCATCACCTACAAACTCCAACTTCCAAAAACCTGGCAGATCCATAACATCTTCCATGCCTCTCTCCTGTCCCCTTATGTTGAAAATGAAACACATGGAAGGAACTTCCCAATGCCACCACCTGACCTGATCAGGGGAGAAGAACAATATGAAGTCGAGGCAATACTACGCCACAGAGGTACCCCATTGTGAAGGCAGTTCCTGATCAAATGGAGAGGCTATCCGACTGGTGACAACTCATGGGAACCCGAACAAAACCTGTCCAATGCCAAGGATGTCCTTGGGGATTATAAACGATGATATCCCACAGTTTGACCCACAGTTGCCCATCTTTCTACCCAATTCCTTCTCACTGCCAAACGTCTCTGCAATTGCCATTGAACTCTCCCAGATCAAAACCTCCTCTACTGAACAACACCTCTCTCTCCTCCCCACCCATGTTTTCCATCGTTGAGAGTCCTCTGAACTCGACTATGTCCATATCAATTGATTCTTCCACAATAGATTTTATGCCAAACCACTCTCTTGTCTCCTTGACAAACAATCTTTATTCCATCTCCTTGTTCACTCTTTTCAGATGAACGTCACATTATCTACACTACTCCCCACTCAGGCCGCTGGTCCTTTCAACCTCACTCTCGCCAGACATGCACTTCAGACTCAGAAGCAGGACCTTTTGAATGCCCTCTATGACTTGAATTTTAATTCAGTTGTCAACTTTGTCCATGAACACCATGTGGAGTATCATTTGTCTCCTCCTACCCTTCCAATACCTTCTCCCCCAGCTCACATCATTGATTGATCCACCTCTCCTGCTCCTAGCAATTATCCCTCCACTCCCACCATCCAACCTACACCTCACGTCATCCACATCATCCTGGATTCTCCCCATTGTACCCAGACCAATGACGAAGGCATCTACCTTTATGACTTGGAGCAGCAAGTGGAGGACCTGGCTCTGCACGATTCTGTGGATGGAGAAACCACAGATGATGCTGGCCGGGCCAACAACACCAGATCCCCTACCCAGGAATGACTAGACCAGATCAATAATCAAAGACCTGGTAGTCTTTGGGATAGACCAGAAGTAATGTTACAACTCACTCTGATCTGTGGGCAGGCTGTACTTCGTTTAATTCCTTTTGCACTCATTGCACTATTCTTTTTCCTCTATTGGATGTATGTTCTCACCTAAGGACAGCTTTCTCTTCTATGATGACATAGAATCTCTGACTCATCCTTCATCATCGCTTCTATCCTCCATAGCCTTGTTTCACCTTCATCATTTGATGCTGTGGAATCCTTCATCACTGTGGATTCCTATGTTTACTGTGGACTGTGCTTTCCTATACTGATGGTTACCCAGGGTGTTTGTCTTCCACTCTTCTTATCCTACCACAAGGGTATATAAGGCCATCAGTAGTGTACTTGTACCCTTAAGCTAGATCTCCTCAATCATACCTGATTTGTGGACCTCATCTCTTCAGTTTGTCTGATCTGACTTCTTGCTTCACTTGATTCTCAAACTCACTGTTCTTTGAGGCTATGTCTTGGACCTACCCAGTACAAGCGTAACAGTGCTGATCTCTGCCTGCCTGTTTCACCCTGTTCCTCTCTCATTCATAGGAAGTAAGTGGTCTGATTGTCATTGGGGAATTGAGAATGGTGTTGATCTTTGCCTGTCTGTTCCACCCTGTTGCCCTCTCATTCATAGCAAGTAAGTGGTCTGATTGTCATTGGAGAATTGAGAATGGTGCTGATCTCTGCCTGTCTGTTCCACCCTGTTGCTCTCTCATTCATAGCAAGTAAGTGGTCTGATTGTCATTGGGGAATTGAGAATGGTGCTGATCTCTGCCTGACTGTTTCATCCTGTTGCTCTCTCATTCATAGTGGGTAAGTGGTCTGATTGTCATTGGAGAATTGAGAATGGTGCTGATCTCTGCCTGACTGTTCCACCCTGTTGCTCTCTCATTCATAGCAAGTAAGTGGTCTGATTGTCATTGGGTAATTGACAATGATTTCAATGCTTTCCTTTCATTACCATATCATTTTTTCATTAGTTTGTATGTACTTCTCTAGTTGTATCTTCTTTTTAGATTTGTTCATATTTTTCATTATAGATGGTATATATCCAATCATTCAAGCTAACAAACAATTTCACTCATGGTGTCATATTTAGGAAGTATGTTTATTTCTTTTATTCTTTTCACTCTATTAAACTTTATATTTTATAGCAGGTATGAAACTTATTTATCCTTTTTTTATCTCACTGTATATAGCTGGTGTGTCTTTATTATCATATATGAGACTAGATACTCATCTTATACACTAGGATGTAAGTCCTTATGTATTTTTAACAAGGCTACCTATCATAATTATCATCATATTTTAGGAAGAGGTATGAATAAGTTTTTATTTTCTATTGTATCATTGTATCTCATCCATCTCTTTCAATATGTCACAGATTGTATGTCATTCTCTTTTTTCATACTTTAAACAAATTAATTTAGACTACATAGGTGTCATTTTCCACACCAGATGTAATTCTCTTGTCATACACTATTTTTCTCTACATATGACTCTACATAATGATCAGGCTTTAGCAAAGACAAGCATGCTATCTAGTTCAGCCCTTGATGTTTGTTTGTTTTTTCACACCCATGGTAACTACTTGATATAACATAGATCTCATTTCCTTTTGGTGCATGGAAGAAGGCTTTGAGGAGTGGCACTGGTCAGATTTTCATAATATCATTTTCCATAATAATTGATATTTGTAGGTTTTGCTTTGATTTTGGAACACTCCTTCTTCCTACACCAGCAAAAGGTTCAGGATTCTATTCAAACCGCAGCTAAGCAATACATTTCATCTGGAACATCTGCCAGAGTTACTCAAGCACTCACAAAGTTCTATCCTAAATACACACCAGAAATGGAGAAAAGGGAATTCTCTCAGATCACTGTGGATCTGATCTCTGAACATCTCATCTGTCAGTAATAAGAGTCTCATTTATAATTACTTGTTGAAAATCTTGTAGCCAAGAATATTGACAAGTGATATCATTGAAGAGCCAGAATGTCATGTAGAATAATAGGGTTGTCATGTATATGTACTATGGTGAAGGATATCATGTTGAAAAGATTAGGGAAATCTATAACATCTTGTCAATCAATTACTTGTATTTTTAAACCCTTTGCATCACTGGTACATTCATTGTTGGATCCAAGTCTATAATAGTAGAATTCAGCTCTTGCCCAACACTTCAATTGAATACACACTTTAGACTCACACTCTGAGCTATATTGTCTGTATCTATGATGGAGGTTATGGAGGATGAGTGGTGACAACAGGGCAAAAGAAAGTGGTGATAGAAAACAAATGATTCAGACTGTACAGACAGCCATCCCATAACCTCCCATTTTAATAGCACTTGATGAACACTCACTACCAGCCCAAGTGTATGGCTGAAAATTTGAGATGAAGGATTGTACAGTTGAGATTACCTGTATGTACAGGAACTCAAATCCACCAAGGTCAAGTAAGGTGTGGAGTTAACTTGTTTGCAAGAGCAGGTCATTTGAGCAGTAGGTGTTAGATCACCTATCTGCAATCATTTTGATGACTTGATGTGATTGCAGATTTTGTTGATTCAAAAGCAATTCCTTCATGTTGACATGACCCAACTAATTATCTTCTATAGCCATCATGTCTCAGCATGATATGATCTAGAATGACACTCAGATTCAAGTTAACTAAAGTATGACAAAAAGTTTGAATGTGCTCCAAAAGTCCCTTGAGCACAACATGAACCACAGCAGGCCTCTATAATGAACACAAAATATACTGCAAGTGTATAAGACACTCAACACAGCATCACACCCCTCCACCACTTTTCAACAGGGATCCACCTTCACTCCTTCCTGGTAGCCCTGGCCACACTCATCATTGACATGTCTAGATGCCCACAGACCTACAGCATTGAATCATCAGACTCATTGCTCAAACAAGCTCACAACAAAACCTCACCTCGACAAACTCGTCAAAATCAATATCCAACTGGTCCCTCAGCCCCTCTTGTGTGGACACATACCGATAATCGGTGTCCTGGAGGTTATCGTAACCAAGGCCAGGCCATTCTCAGGAAAACGCTGTCAGCACAAGTTGTATCGCCGTCTTGCTCAGCCGTGTGAGCGAGCAAGTGTCGTCCACTGAAACTAAAGTCCCCCAACTCTGGAACAGCGTGTCTATCAAATAGCTCCTTCAATGCGTCCACTTCACCAGCCTCGAATTTATTCTGGCTATGTGACAACCTGAACGAGGACACACCGACCGGACGCACATTCAGCACCCACTGCCCAAGCACCCATGCACATTCATCCTTGAGCCACATGCGCCATGCCTGGGGGTGGACCTGGGCCTGGCCTGCAACACTCAGGGCCATACTCCCCAGAAACTTGACCCCACATGCATATTCCTCCCGCAGGCAGGTGTGACTCCACCCGAGTTCTCTGCTCAAAATCTCAATCATGTGTGGAAGCGCAGCAAGAGCAGCATGCATGTCTATGAATGCGAGGTGGGTGCGCCGCGTGAGGACGTCTACCGCTGTACACGCGTACTTGTGCCGCATAGCATAGAGCACCTCAGCTTTGACATAGGGGTAGTTGGGCGAAAAATGGACGGCATGCACGGGCCATTGATCACCAGTGGGCTCAGTGAGCGTGCAAATAGTCCTGGCACGATCTCCGAGAGTTGCTTCACTACATCTGTATCCAAGCCAAACTAAAAAGATGTTGGTGCAAAACGCAAGACTGAGAGAACACATACGTGCTGTATCAGCCCAATAAACACGTTCCGACTCCAACCATCACTCCCCACAAGTCTCAGTTCCGCTGTTCGACACCCATTGCTGACTTTATCCTTTAGAACAAACACCTCTACAGCCTTGTCGAGTTTGGGAGCCGTGCTGAGAAGGCGATACCATCAAGTGAGAGGTAGGAGTCGGGCAGAGAGAGTGGGCGGTAGGGCGAGTCCTTGGCCGAGCTACTGGGTGTGTGGACACGAGGTGCGATCCAAGTCTTTTGGGGTGTCGCGTCTGCCATCGTGGTCTCTAGTAGGATGTCTGCTCGGGCCATGGACGTTGTGCGACAAAGTCATTGTTTGTGGAGAAGGCGCGACCACGTGATGACCAAATTGGAATGACAAGGGACTACTCATAGAAAGGCTATGTACTACAGTGGACACTAGAGCAAGCAAAAAGACAAAATTCACACGAACAAACGTGGCTCATTGTATTAGTATTATCTCCCCGATAGCCAAAAAAATTCAACAAGGTCAAGAGCGAAAAACTGCGCATGCACGCGTCAGATCATCTCCACCAACCGAACGAACGAAACGCACCCATCAATCTTGTTCACCAACTGACATGTCTCATCCCCGATACACCCGTGATGTGCACCTGTGATGGTACGGGGTGCACAGGTATGTGCGCAGGACGACCTGGGTACATCACTACCCATCCACCTCGGCCATGCGGAGGAACAAGGTTATACTGAGGCACATACATTGGAGGTGGATAAGCCGCAACGGCAAGCACCAGAGGACCAAGAACTGGCTAGAGATGCATAGTTGGATGAGTTGGTGATGGGAGTGGATGATGAGAATGTTGCCTCGATGGCGACGTGCCACCCTTTGGGGCATCTGGTAAGAGTTGAGAGCATGCGTTTGGAGACGTTTTTACAATCACATTCGTCTTGGGGCTGTCACCAGCACTATGGGCTGTGAGATTAGAAGGTACCGTCTGCGACACACTAAGGATGGGAAAGGGAGTCAAGCTGTGGGCTGAGGTCGTCGCCCCAGTCCTGGTGGAAGTAGGCGAGCAAATCTCCGAGCCCGTTGCCTTTCCGTTAGTCTTCCCTCCAGACCCACGAGAAGTAGAACCACCTAGAGCCTGGCTGTGATTCGTTCCCGAGTCAGACAAGGGTGTCAAATCCGAACCCGACTTGGGTGGAGGCGACGAGGATGGCTGTACCACAACGTGGCTTTCCACAGGGTGATCAGATGCCTTCTCAGCCGTCTCTCCACCCACAGCCAACCAACCTTGGCCCTCCACCCCTTTGCTGGCATCGATCGAAGACGACCTTAGCTGATCCACAATCTCCCTTGTCCTCGACGTCTTCTTCCGCTTCTCACCTGTCGTTGCCATGAACGCAGGCAACAACATTGTCGGCTTGGGAGAGAATAAGAACGTGCCATTAGAAGGCGAACAGGGATACGACCTGCCAAAGACAGACACAGATCCAGGTGTGGAGGTCAGGGAGGAAAATGCGGTTGGTCTCGAACTGGAGGAGAGTGATGAATCTACGCTAGTCTCGCGTCGTGGACTAGGCGACAGCGATCTGCACTTGGGAAGGTATGAACCATTCGCTCTAGGAGACTCTACTGGTCGTCCAGTTTCCCCAAACTTTCCTTCTGATGGTGAAAGTGGGAGCGAGGACAGAGATGAGCAAGGTGAAATAGGTTCCCAGAACCCCTGTGAATCTCTGCGAAGCGCAGATCCGGGACTTGTTGGTGGTGGTGAGGAAAGACTCAGCATAAACACGGAGTTATCATGCTGCAAAGGTGATTCTAAAGTGTCCTCGTCCCCGGAGGTAGGACGACTCGCAACCGTTGTAGAAAGTGACGCCGAACTTGTTGTCGTCGCTGCTCTCGCAGGGATGGTTGGCATAGACGTCCCTTGATTAGACGAGAGGACGGATATTTGGGACAACAATCCCTGTTGGAACGACCCATTCAGTGATGGAAACACCACCGTCTTCGAAGGTTCGTGACCACCTCGGTTCAAATCTGGTGAGCCAGATGATATTGAAGGCGATGTGATGAATCGAGGGAGGAGTTTCGCAGGCGTGGTAGGATCTGATAAGGGGACCTTCAATGCTGCAGACCCGTGTTCTGTCTCGTCATCGTTCCCGTGGAGTTGTGGTGCCTCTACACAATGTGACGTGGTCGCCACACCGATAGGTGTATGCGGGGGAGGATCTGAATCTGTAGTTGTAGTCGTGGATTCGTAATCATGATCGGTCTCAGTCTCCTTATCACCGTCGGGGCCAGGCTTGTACTCGTCCCTGCCCAGGCGCGAGTTCAGAGGGTGCTGGGGACACTTGTATCAATGCATGTGTGTAGGCATAGCGTCACTATGTGAATGGGGCGGGTGCGATTTGACAGGAAGATTCACGGAAGGCGCACCTGAGAGTGTATAGTATGATCAATACATCAGCATCATACAAGAAATTATGCAACAAAAGGATACAAAGGAGCGCTCGATAAACGAATATAATGAATGTGAGATAATGGCAAAGCATAACAAAACTACCAAGACACGACCAACTCACCAGTGGGTCGGACAGTGTACCAATCTCCGTGTCCTTGTGCTGATGCGAGACGACCGGGAAAGTAGGGTGGAAATGGTAATGGAGGGGTTCCATACTGTACATGGGGTGTATGCGGGAAATGAAGCAGGGGCAAGTGAGGAGGCCCACGATGCGAGGAAGGCGCATACCACCAGGCTGATGGCGAATCCACCTTGAGTTGCGGTTTGGAGCGCGAGGCAGCACTTGAGATGGAGGTTGTCGTGCTCGATGGAGCCAGTGATCTCTTGTCATCTGGGGCAGGGGTCACTCTAGGTGGATGAAACGGACTGGCGCCGATATCAGGGTCCCACCAGACCTCCTGACGACTCGCTTTGGTCGACTTGTCGTCTTGGATCCACCGCAGGGCGATTCCAGGCGGCCCCATGAGTTCTTCTGCCAAGCACGCCCACCTTGCCCTCCCCTCGTCTACAGTTGCCTCGTCAATGTCGCGTCGTAGATCCGATGACCACTCCACATGGCCACTCCAAGGACACTCGTCATCTCCCTCCACACGCTGAGTGACATCAATCCCGAGGCCTGCTGCTGCCTCGTATGGCTCCAACACACACTCTGCGACATGCAGCGACGTGCATAGCTGACTCGCTTTTTTGGAAAAGGCACCTGGACCGGCAAAAAAGTCCCAGCGCACAAAGTCGACGGCCTTGTTGGGCGAGAGGGTTGCCCAAAAGAAACCCTTTCGACGGGAGAGAGGGGAGCGGAGGAGAGAGGTGTGATAGTGGGGGGGCTTTGGCAGTGTGGTTTTCGACAGTGCAATGGAGGGTCGTTGAGACGAGAGGGTGTCGTTGACCGCTCTCTTGTCGTCAAGTGAGCTGTGTGGAGAAACCTCGAGTGCGATGCACTGCATGCGAGGAGGGCGTTGTAGGAGGCTGCTGGCGTGGGTGGGTAGTTCCAGTCTACGGTGCTGTAGGACCAGCAAGACCGCTGGACGGTGTCGCCCTGCTCGTTGGAGCTGGGTGGCTGCATGGGCTCACCGTCCTGAGCAACGGCGAGGTGTAGTCAGTTGGAGTGGCACCGCGTCGTCGTCGCTGTTCTTGCTGGGTTTCCGTCGGCTGGTGAGTTTTTGATTGAATCGCCCCGATCGGATTATCAGACCAGCTACACGTGTCCTCCTTATTCTGTCACAAGACAACACCACTCTCGTACTCCTCGCGGAATGTGCGAGTCCCGACTCCCATATAGGCATCCACACAGGTGTACCTGGCAGTCAGCGGGACATTCTCATTGATCACTCAAGTACTTACACCTACCCTGACCAGCCCACACCAGTCCTCACTCAAGCTCACCTGTAACGCGTTTACACCCACTCACCATTCCAGGGACATTGCAACGAGCGCAGTGGCCTATGCGCCAACTGATTGTTGATCATGCGCTCACGTCATGCACTGTTCTGACCCACGACCTCCATGTCATTCACTTTGAAGACACTGGTGTCGGTAAGAGTTCACTCATCAACCCCCTCGTGGGGTGGTGTCTCATTCAACAGGGTTGCATGCTCCCTCGCGTCTACAAAATACCAGTTCCAGCTCGGTGCGGTGATGGTCTACCTCTAGGGCACCATCAGACTAGAACCAGGGAAGGGCACGCATGGCTACATGTACGTGATCAAGAAAGTGGACCTCATCCCTTTCTGTTTTGCGTGCGCAGGATAACGACAACGCAGAGCAACTACGGCCCCTTTTACGAGGTACTCGCCAAGAGATAGGTTCCAATCATGCACCTCGAATGCAAAATGGTCATGGACGACTAGTGGCGATGCAACACCATGAGGTTCAAATAGAGGGGTATGTGTGCATCAATACTTTGCAAGGTCCCAGGTACTTATGTCGAAATGAGCAATATAGCGCCAAATCCACTTTGGCAGTACGGACCAAGCCAAGCCCTCAATCCATCGGAAAAGTGGCTCAGTCTCCAGTCGAACAGGATAAGTTCTTGTTCTTTTCTTGGCTTCATCTTACGGAGGTAAGGCCTCGAAGAGGTGATACATGTCTTGACAAACTGTTCGTACTTGAGGCCAGATGTTACCGATGGTGGCGGCTTGCATAGACTAGAGGGATTCTTCATAGAATCCCATGTAAAAGCGAGGGCCAGATCTTACTGTGACAATGTATATTTTGTCCATTGGTAAACCTTAGCATTCAGAGACAAAGACGAAAAGATACCCGCCCTATCTCATCGTCTGATCGAGGGAATTGATGCTGCGATGTGCACGAATTTGTTGGATGCGTTGGCGAGTGGTGACATCTGACAGGGTCCACAAACGGTGTAAAAGGTGGGCGAATAGAGGGACTAGTGGAAATCATAGAGAGATGCCTCCTGAATCTTGAAGACTCAACAAGAGGATGTAATTCGTGTTCGGAGGTAGCGTCCACCAAGGTAAGAGTGGGTGGAATGAGTGGGTAGTAAGAGTAGAAGGATGTTTTGTTGAGAGATGTTGAAGCCACATTACTTCATCTCGTCACAAGTCGACTCGTACAACTGACGAACAGCGCTGCGCACAACACCTACCCCATCGGGTTGCAACTCTCCAACATTCCCGAGGCACATCAGAGTCGTCCTGGGGTGTGTGACTAGTCTCCTTGTCGCGCCTCACAGGAACCGTCACCAGGTCTGAGAACAATTGATTTTGGGACCATAGTGCATGGTTCCTATGTTTAATTCAAGGGTTAAATTAATTGTCAAGTTTACTGTTCCATCGCAGTTTCATTCCGAAGCCATACGGAGTAACATGCTTGACCTGCACTCTCATGCCCTGAGCTCACCAGTACGCCAAACGCGCATGGCAGGGAGATGCACTGGTAGGTACATTTTTTGCGTCTTGCTGATGTTTCTCTCACTTGCCACACAGCGGTTATTCCGTGTCCATTCCCACCAATCCCACCCTCGGTGTTAATGAACAGCATCCTTAGGTTCCACCCTACCCTCCTCCAAGCGCAGAACTTGCGTCGTCCACCTTGATGAGTCTATGTGACATCATACAAGTTCATGCCATAATGTCCCAGGTATGGTGTGTTCGGAATGGAAACAGTGGGGTCTAGGGGACATTGAGTTCGTCGCACAGGTAGTTGGGCTAGGCTTAAGTGAGCACCCAATAGATGTATACGACAGAGGCCTGTCTCTCATCTGGTCTCGTATGCGATACTGGGGCTTCGGGTACCGTCATCCGGATTGGTCCGTCACAATAAGAAACGGGAATAGCACACCAGTCACAACTGCTTTCTGGGAGAGCACCTGATGCTAAACACACGAACAGTACCGGCCGGTTGGGTCTGGGACCGATCTTCTCTGTGGATGCATGAAGCACCGCTGTGTATGTGTCCCACCTCTGCCTCCCATCAACTTCAGCTCAGCTCGTCTAGCACGCTGACAGGTCTCACAGGACAGGGGCTGGATCATATGCGCCGCTAGGTGGCAAGCTCGCGAGAGTGGATATCTACCAGGGTTATTATTAGGTATGCAGAGAAGTAGTAGTACTATGAGCCAATGTGGCGTTACAAGAGTTTAGATGAATGTGTAGAACTGGATTTTGGTAGACATACGTAGCGATTTTGCATTGAGTGGGCGGGGGTGGAGTGGGCGTGTGTTGTCGGAGTTCCATCTTGGGAGGTGAGAACAGCGGATTTCCCCTCTTGCCACATTGCTGCCAACGCAAGCGAACAACTATTGAATCGCTCACACCATGGAAAACGAAGATCTCAGAAGTAAATTTGGACGGTTCAGAATTCTCATTATCGGCCGGGCAAATGCGGGCAAAACAACTATTCTCAAGAAAATCTGTGATTCTAAGGAAGACCCAGAGATCTACAATGGCAATGGGAAAAAGGTATGATTATTTCTGGTGTTGGTCTCACAGAATACCAATGGCTTGCGATCAGGTTGATCGTACACAGATCCAGGAATCTAGAGACGTGAGTGTAGGTCATTATCATTTATCCCATGTCGGCCAAATGTGTGTTAAGCGCGGACTACACGACATTGAAAACGAGATGGTATTCAAAAGCAACCCAGGGTTTGTTTTTCATGACTCGTGCGGATTCAAGGCTGGCAGCATCAAGGAATTCAGGCAGATGAAGACCTTCGTCACTGAACGTGCAAAAACCACTTTTCTCAAGAAACGGATTCACGCTATATGGTGACATGATTTAATCGTGCTAACAGCAAATGGGTGATAACTCCTTGCTGAATAGGTATTGCATCCCAATGGACCAGTACCACCATGTTGTATTGAGTGCGGAGGAAAAGTTTTTTGATGAGTGTGACACAGGAAATGGTAAAGTTGGATTATCATTTGTTCACGTGTTAATCACATGTTAAATTGCAGTGCCTGTTGTGGTTGTGTTCACAAAATGTGATGCACTATGGGCTGCAGGTGTTGGGAAACTCAATGTGAATGAGAGGAAGTTACCTGTGGATGAGCAAATCATGAAAGTCAAGGAGTATGTAAAGGAGATGATGAGAGATAGCACTGCATGGGAAAGGCTGAAAACAAGAGAGTATCC
>JBBPMY010000696.1:0-12651 GCA_038090615.1 Phylloporus gajari
CGTGTTTGTTTGTCCACAACTGTGCGCCGCATGGCTGCACCCTGTTCACACTTCACCGGCAATGATGAGACTGTGCCAATGCAACCGCGACAAACTAACCCTGGCATCCCCACCAATGTGGTGTCATCATCACCTGGGCCTCAATGACAAGACCACGCCAACGCAACAACGACAATGATAACTTAGTGTTGATGTGCGTTAATTTCAACTTTGTGCTCACTTCTGGTGCTCTTGGGGCATTCCTGGATGTCTTGGGGTGTTGTGTATTCCCTGGGTAAGTGCCTAGTCTTGTGCTTGTGGCAGCCATACTGACTCGTGCACTTTTCAGAGCACTGTTATTTCAACCTGTTCTGAACCATACCACTGGCCGCTCACTCTGTCAACCATGTGGCACCATTTCCCTTCGTATATGATGCCATACCCATCGTTTTAGTGCTCCTAATCGCCTTTGTTGTCGTATCTCCAACCAATTCGCCCTTTTACCCCCCTTTGCCTGGATATCGACAGTGTGCGTCCATTTCATCAACGTGCTCATCTTCATCGCTTTGGAGACGTTCCCTTATCTTGTGGACAATGTCAGTTACATCTCTTTTGCACATGGGCTTGTCTGGGTTGTCTGGAGTCGCCTGTGGTGAGTTCCTCTCTATCGGATTCAGGCTTAGGTGTTCGTGGTATGCTGACACAGCCAGTACATCTGCTTCAGTCTCTCACTAACTCGTTTTAGTGACTCTAATGATTTTGCCATGTCCCTGGCATCATCATTGTGTCTCAACCTTGACAACACATCCGCTTCAGCTTCCATTGCTATTTGCTCGCCTTGGGCCATCTCAGGTGAGTGTCTTTCGACCTTGCACTCTGGTATTTTTCTGACATGTTCTAGTGCCTTTCACGGCCACTTTGGCTGCTTCATAGGTCCACAGACATGTTCCAAAGCCTCAGACATGTCCGCTTCAAGTTCAACACCATGGCTTGCAGGTGCTCGCCTATCCCCCTTGCACACAAGACTGAATGGCTTGTGTGCTGTGTTTGTACGGATTCAGGCTTAGGTGTTCGTGGTATGCTGACACAGCCAGTACATCTGCTTCAAGTGTGGTGACCATAGCTTCAAAATTTGCTAGCACTCACTTCCTCCTTGCGAGCTTGAACTCTGAATTGGCTGACTTGCAGGTATGTTGTGTTTTGTTTTAATCATTCTTGTGGTGTCCTGATGTCCTCTTTACATCTGCTTCAAGTGTGGGACCTGATGATGATCACATTGCTGGCAACATATGAGCAACTGTGCAGTCCACACCCATGCCAGGGAAACGGTGGCCAGCCACATCAATGTGACAACAACAATGGGGACACCACAGATATTAGTGGTGGGTCTGGGTCCATTTATGGGAAACTGCACCCACAACCCATCATGGGTGACCCATACCCATGCAGACCTCTAACTGCACCTTTGCCCATGCAAACAGGTATGGGTTTTGGCTGTGTATGTCTCTGGTACCCGTACCCATACCCCTAACCCATAGCTTGCATCTGGATGCTTGGTGCAATTGGTAAGTGGGTTGGATGGCCTGAGTTCAATTGTCCATTGACTTGTGTTTTGCTGGCTTGTGCGCATTCCAACTAGCACCACCACATCAGCGAATCTACATGGAACTTATTTGCACTTAAAGCTACTTAAAGCTTTTGTAAGTTAAATACCAGTGAAGTGTGCAGCAAGTAAATTCTGACTTATAAAAGCTACGACCATCTCTGGAACGGACTTACCAATCACTCAATCAACTTATCACGCATGCGCCCCAAGTAACAGACAAGTCATTCGTAATTGATAAGTAACACATAAGAAGGAAATTAAGTAATGGCGCCCCAACATGCCGGCTGCCATACGGTAAGTAGAAACAAGCTAATAAAAAGGAGCAGTGAGATCAAAAAAGCGAGCATAGCGAACGTGCAGGAAATATGGTGGGAAAAAGCGTCCAGCAGTATTGAAACGCGGTCTGAAAAACGGGAGAAGGGTCCTGGAATGTGGGTATCAGACTCGGAATGTAGATGAAGAGTGACAAATTGAAACAGGTATCGGATTGGGTCAACATGGTGGCGCAAAAGAAGAGGAGGGGATTGGAGTTTGAAAATCAGAAAACTCTATATCAAAGATCAGATAATGATTGTTCAAGTCAAGATAATAAATGACTTACAGAGCCTATTGTAACGATCGTCCTCGATGGTGGCCGATGTCCCCTCACGCTTTGAAGCCAAGGTCAAAGGGGCTGCTTTGGCCGCTGTGATGATGGCTGCGATCTGGTTCACGGTGCGGCCCTTCACCTTTTCCACGAGCTTCCTGGTCGCTGCACCCCAGTTCTGGTCAGAAAACGTGAACACGAAATTACTCTCCTTGCCAGAGTGTTCGTTGAGCTTGACCGGTGTTTTGGGAACGCAAACCTTGCCCTCAATAGGGTTGATCATTTTGTACGTAAGGTGACCGCCCACTGCCATAGAAAAGGCGCGTTCAAGCTACATGGCATAGACAGTGAGTGCGGCTAACATGGACAAGGGTAAATGAGACATTGACACTTACTGCGGCCCCACACAAAGCGATGACACCAGTGTAGGTGCGCAATGGAGGAGAAAGAGGGAATACATTTGTCATGGCGCCTTTCACATACTGTAGATGCGCAGACTCGAGTAATTGAAGGATGAAGGTGGACTGGAAACCTTTCTTCAGGTCACTGGCATCAAGCGAATCAAATAGGAAGGTGGAGCTTTTGAGCAGTAAATCAGTGATGTCTTTAACTTCTCGATCGCTGTCAGCACATTGCAGGTAGCTCATGACGATTGCAAGGGCCATTGAGCCAATGTTGTGGCGCCAGTCACACACCTGTTGATAAGCCTGTTAAATATTGTCAATATCATCCGGCCGTGTGAGTACAGGTTGCAGCACACCACTGAAACGATGGGCCCCTGCGAAGTGAGGTCCATAGTACTCGAATTGAGCTCGCGATTGAAATCAATGATTAGTGGCAGTGCATAAGAAACAGCATTGCGTGTAGTGATGGGCAGGGCCCGGGCTCAGGCCCCAGGCTGGGCCAAGCCAGGCTCATTTAAGCCAGGCCAAGCCGGGCTCTATACAAGGGCCTTGAGGGCCCAAGGGCTCAAGCCTCAGATTCATGAGGCCCTTGGCTGGGGCTACTTAGTAATCATATTACTAATCATGACATAAAATTTCGAGCCCACTTGCCCTTCTGCAGTTCCACCGAAACACCGAAATGAACGTGTCATCCATCAAAAACATAGCTGGTCGACCAAAACAGGCAATGCAACCATCCATGAAACTCAGGGACACAGACAATGCGGTGACACCCGAGCTTTCTTCACACCAGACCAACAATCCCACCGTGCGGCCCCACTCTGTGGAGTCAGATGACGAATCTCCTCCCCCTGCATGCCCTTCCCCCTCTATCGGCCACAAATGCAAGAGGGCAGATACATGACTCTTCTCAGATGATGAGGTGAGAGCATTGTCTACAGCAGCCAAAGGTATGATTGCCTGTCATTCTTATTTCATCTGACACTGACCTAGTGAACAACTCATAGCCAAACATGCAGCGGCTACATCATCTACAGGTGATCCAGATCGTCCAGTCAGCAACGGTGAGTTAAATAGAGGACCAACAAATTAAACATTACTCACACAGCAGAATTCAGATGCAATCGGTCCTGATGGGTCATCAGTGGATGGACAAGTCCAAGATATCAAGGCACCCTCAAAGACATGTCGTGAGACCCAAAGTCGCAACGTTGATAACTTTTTTGGCGACACATTCGTCCATGCCAGTGACAGCAAAAAATGCCACAGCTGCAAGCTGTGCCCGGTGACACTTGTTGCTGAGATTTCAACAATCTGCTGCCATCTACAATCATGTCATTGGGTATGGATTTGATTACTTTTTTATTGCTGACATCTAATGTTCAAATGAGCTAGCACGAGTACTTGAAATGGGCAGATGAGAATGACTTCCAGTCTATGCTACCCAAAGATCGTCAATTGCAAAAGGAAAAAACGACCCAACAACCACTTGATAGCCATCTCCGGCCCATCGCGAAGGAAGCGAAAGTACCCACATTCACTGACGACCGCTTTCGTGCTGCCGCTATTCAATGGTTGGTTGATACAGATCAGGTGAAGGTCTTGCATCTCATGATTCGATATTGCTAACATTCAATAGCCATTGTCTGCTCTCAAGCACCCCAGTTTCAAAACCATGATTGATATCTCTGCTTGGGCACCTGGCAGTATCAAGTTACCGAGCCGTAGGGTAACCCGCTGACTAATCATTGGCATGTTCAAAGATCACATGGGTAAACTATGTACAAAGCTCTTGAGCGATGCTGTCAAAGGGCGGGTGAACCTGACATGTGACGCATGGCAGGCTTCAAATATGGATGCATACTTTGCAGTTACAGGCTCTTGGGTGCAAGAAGACTCCCCTGGTATGTGGGAGGTCAAAACGACACTCCTAGGGTTCGTTCAAATGAACACTGCACATGATGGTGTGCGCTTGGGGCGGACCCTTTACCAGGTCATTCATCGGCTTGGAATCACCCACAAGATCGGACACGTAACTTGTGACAATGCATCGAATATGGATACGATGGCAGAGGAGTTTGCACACCAGGTTAAGAAAGCTACTGGCAAGCTATGGAATCCAGTCAACAGACGCATTCGGTAGGTTGTCAATATTATTAAATATGATCTTATGCAAATGTTCATAGATGTCTCACACATATCATCAATTTGGCAACACAAGCCCTACTCCGTGCTTATAGCGGATCAAAGGAGTACGACCCGAAGAACCCCGATGACGACTTAATTATGGATTGTGGCTCTCAATGTGACGAGGTTGGGGTAGTACGATCAATTTGTGTCAAGGTTCGAACTTCTATTGGGAATTAGTGGATTGGGATCCAATGCGTGTCACATAGGAATGATCTTCAGCAAAACGAAAGCAACTGTTTCAAACCCTGCAAAAACAAGAGCGGCCTGGCCACCTGGCACAGAAACGGCCATTACAACTTCTCCTTGATATGCCAGTGCGGTGGTCATCCACGTATCTGATGCTCCACCAAGCAGAGCAACTCAAAGAGGTTTTTTCGTCTGTTCATCTGCATCCACATTGTTTAATAGTTTTTTCATATAGGATATTGATATATTTATCCATCAGATAGCGTTCACTGAGAAAGAGTGAGACAAACGTCAGAGGCTCCTCAATCTACAACTGACCGACGAGGAATGGTCACGTATCACTATGCTGCTGGGGCTGCTTTCGAAGGCTGAATATGTGCAACAATCATTTTCATCTGACAATGGTCCTACTACACATCTGGCACTGCCAGTGCTGGAGGCTCTACACAAGGCCTGGGAGAAACGTAGCATGAAACCCGAATATATTAGTTTCTGGCCTGCACTCACAGCGGGCTTACAGAAAGTGACAGGGTATTACGAGAAGACCGCAGATTGCGATGCCTACATTATGGCAATGTGTACGTCTAACTATTTAACCCTACGCTACACTGCTAACAGGCAATTTGACTAGTGCTTGACCCCAGCGAGAAAGGAAATCACATATGCAAATATTGGGGTCCTGATATGTACAATGATGCTATGAGGCATGCAGAAGAATTGGTATGTTTGGAATTTACTATTGTTATGGATAATTACAGATGTGCTATAGTACAAGCAACGATATCTGGAGTTGAATGGAGTGGTCGCTGCAAGGCCGATCAAACAGCTGAAGAGTATGGCATCGTTTGGCAAGATTAGCCAACTTCTACATGAACTGTCAGATGATGAAGATGATGAAGATGTCTTTGCAACGTCTTCAGCACGTGGTGACCCTCAGCAGCCATGGCTTGATGACTTTCACAGCTACCTCAATTCCAAAGACCACCTCGTCTCTAACACGACCATCATTCAATGGTGGGGAATGAACGCTGCAAGATATCCTGTATGGGCCTCGCTTGCTTGGGACTATCTTGCCATCATGGCTACCTCCGTCTCGAGTGAGCATGCATTTTCATCATCTGCAATTACAATCACCAAGCACTGCAATTGGCTCAATGGTGATATTGTCGAGGCGCTCCAGTGTCTGAAGTGTCTTATTCAACGGGACCTTTTGTTTCGTGAAGCAGGTGATCCCTCTCTTACCTCAGAGGCCATTGATGAGGATGGTGAAAGTTTGGGTACTGGCGAGTCTGTCTCAGAGTCAAATGAAGACATCGAGGAACCTGCTGTGGACTGCCAACACGATGGATTTGTGGTGGGTTTGGAAGCTGATATATTAGGGGATGAGTCGGACAATGAGGTTTTCAATCTCTATATGTTCGAGTAATTTTTTAAATGATTATCTTGGTCATCTACAGTACAATCCTTAAAGCTGGGTCAAGCTGGGGCTGAGCCAGAGGCCGAGCCAGGCCTGCAAATGGGGGCCAGGGCCTGACATTTTTCCAGGCCTGAGCCTTTCTAAGCCAGGCCTGAGCTGGGGCTTTTGGGCCGAGCCGGGCCCTGCCCATCACTAGATGGTGTCCGACAACTCGGCTAGATGGTGAGACAGGGGAAGGTGGTCGAGAGACAACAGTGTTATTTCATAGCCTTGTAACTGTGAACTGCCAATGGCAAACGGCGAGGGTGTGATGTGGAGAAGCGGGGTGGGAGTCAGCCAGATGTAGCAGGGCCCGAGGGCTCGGTAGTTGTTGGATATCATTCATAGTGAGTAGTAGCGGTGGGTGGGTGGAGAAGTAGGGCAAGGAGGTGGTAGGGCTTGAGAGCTTGGTTGTCGTTGGATATCATTCATAGCAAGTAGTAGCGGTGGGTGGGTGGAGAAGTAGGGTGAGGAGGTGGTAGAGCTCGAGAGCTTGGTTGTCGTTGGATATCATTCATAGCGAATAGTAGGAGATGGGTGGGTGGAGAAGCAGGGCGGGGAGTCAGCTAGAGCCTAGATATGGTAGGGCCCGAGGGCTCGGTCATCGTTGGATCTCATTCATAGCATAGTAGTAAGCCTGTCATGAGGCTATTTCGAAAGCATGATGGTCAATGTATTTATTGACATAGAAGAGCTGAAAACTGTCGTAGGAATGGTGTGGTCGAAGATGTGGGGAGACAAAATGCTTGCCGTATACGGGGATGAGATGTGCTGCCCAGTAAATTGTGTCAAGGTGGATTATCGATATTCCACGTTGGTGCCGTTGACCAAACTGAGGGCATACCAACCACATTCCGGTATCTTCATCAGGGGTGTCCTCAACACGATCGAACCAGTGCACTGCAGCACAAGGGTAATATGTCCCCCTAAAATAGAAAGAAAAAAAAACAAGGACTCGAGCAACCTCCAGGCCATTCATCGGCGTGCCAGGGTCAGGGTTGGCATTCACGTACACACAGTCATAGCGTGCTCCCTCGCCTCTCCAGTTTGGGGCAGAGCGAATGATCTCTCATCGCATTCCTTGGACCCCACTGACATCCAATGGAGCATAGAACATGGTGCTTGCAGAATTGATGACGCTGATTTTCCCTTCGTATCGGAGGGAGTCACGATTCATAGGAATGATTGTGGGATCACCTATGATGTTGGCCTTGGTCTGAAGTTGATTGAAGAGAAAATCTGCTAAACGGCTTGATAGATCCGTGACCCCGATTTCATCGGCAAGTTGTCCAATGTTTCGAGCATGGTTTCGCTCTGTGACAATCAGTGATTTATGAATGATGGCATTCATAAAAATAGGACTTATGGATCGTTTGTGAGAGCTTGACATGGGCCTCAATGGCAGTGGGGTCCACGTCAATCAGCTCAGCATCTCCCTCGTCTTCTTCATACGATCCTTCATTTTCTTGGGGCATGGATGACGGTCCTGGCCAGACACATCAATTGTAAACCAGGTCGTTATTGTAATGTAATTACCTCCTGAATTAGCTCCAGGTGTTAGTGCATTGATTGGAGTATCGATTAGAAGATGAGAGTCGAGCATGCCACATGCAACAAAGTCACTGCGTGCCACAGCGAGTTTGTCAATCCGTTGATTTGTGATAAGCATTTGCCCGAGAGGCTCATTTCGGTTTGACTGCCGGTAAGGCTCTTTGACAGCCTTGATATGTTTCGATTCGGTAATGGACGAGCACAATCCATTGGGGGCTCCAAATAACCGTATCATGTTGATATAATGCTTCATAGAATGTTGCTGAGGAAGGGAGAACGACGGGACAACCCCTTCTTCCTTGAAAACTTCGCAGTGCTGATGAAAACGATCAAGCGTATCTTGAATCTGAGTGAGCGTGTGTTCAGTGAGAACATGGCGCTGCACTAAGTAGCAGAATTCAAGATAGGCCTGGAGGGTGCAGACCATTGTGGAGGGAACATGGCTGTCAATCGTGGGTAAATAGACCTAGTGCATTGGCAGAAAATTTTCAGTGTTGAACGAGGTGAGGAGAAAATTGAATGACCTTCATTAGCACTTTCGAGTCATTCCCGGTCCATTGCTTGAAGTTGTGTCCTTGTGGGAAGCGCCGCAGGCCTGCGAATGACGCCACTGCAGCAATCCTAAGGTAAAACGTCAATGGACGTTTGCATAACAAAGAATAAGTATCTACCTCCGATCGATGTCATCTAGAATGAGTTTGTCGTCGCCGTTCTTGTATTGCTCCTTAAGGAACCTCTGAATCCAGTTGACAAGATGATCCTTGAACCCGCCTTTGATCAGTTGATGTAATATGTCGGGCGCAATCAGCTTGTATATGTCTGCCCTCAGAAAGTCATTGGTGAAGGGCTAACACATTAAAATTAATAGAGAACAGTGGGGGAGATTAGACCTACCACAAGATCTCCCACGATCCCATATTCATCCCACAATACACCTAAATTGATATCTTCAACAAGCATATCGGTATGTTGTTGGCAATGGTAGAGTGTGTCAGCATTGAGGTCTTTGTTCTTTGCCATGCATCTGAGTAATAGTGAGGGGCCAGGGGAAAAAAAATTAGTGAAAACTTACTTTGCACACCACTTGTGCACTATGTAAGCTAACAGAACTTGCTCTTCATAGTCCGCAATGTATGGTCCAAGGGCAAAAATCACCCATTGAAAATATCTGTCAGCGAATCATTTAAGTGTCCATTTAGACATGTAGGGCTGTAAGCGCTTGAGGATCTTGGAAAGCGAATGGTGAAATAGTTGGCGACGGAATTTGCGAAAGGCTGAGGTGGCTGCGTGTTGCTTGGTAGCTGAAATCAACTGCGTCAAAATTGAGAGAGAATGGTGAACAGACATGACATACTCTTTGGCATAGCGAGAAAGGCAATGAGCTTGACGCCATTTTGATGCAACCGTCGGGCCGTATTGTGCAGGTTACCTACCGAGAGATATAGGGGATAATAATCATGCTGGCCAGTAGCAACAGAGACCGTCGTCTTATCCAAGCCAAGAATGATTGGCACCAAAACAGCGCCATGAGTGGCAGGGTCTTGGGCAATTAAATCCTATAGCCAGCAAACCGAGTCAGTAGAGTGATTGCATCAACATACAAAGGCTCGCTCACCACCTCCTCCCATGCCCAGTCACCTGACATGAAATCTTGCCAGCGCTGCGAATCCGTGGCTGACTTGTACTCCTGGTATGGTACAAGATCTACCAACGTCTTGAAGTCTGCATTGCCAAGGATTTGAGTTATGACGCTCTCTGGATCGTGCATCCAGACATCATACACGTCATCCATCCACAGTGCATGACACTCAGCCCCATCTCCACCGTATTTCACACCAAACGATTTGTAGCCAGCTTTGCCAACTTGTATGCGATCAATTACGCCGTGGAGGTCAGCGCAATTGCTAAATGGAGGTTGGTCGTTGTGTTTAAGGAGGTATGCTCTGAAAATCTCCATGAGCTTGTTGACATTGCCATTTGACATCTGGATATCGGTGTAGAGCAGATCCGCAAGTTGAAATTGGTTGCGATTTTTGAAGGGAGACCAGTCCCCAGGTTCATTCGCAGAGTATGGGAGAGGTGTGGTGTACTGAGGTAGAAAGTCGCTGTTGGCATCACATGGGAGACCTGTGCATACAAAAAGAGTGAGGCGATGAAGTGCGGCTAGGTTTAAGGGACATACCGGTTAACCTTGAGTGAAAGTTATGGTAGAGTTTTGCACCAGGCCCATGCCATTGTGAGTTCAGCGTGGCATCTTCTACACCAGCATCTGGGCGGATAGGCTTGTGCGGGTCAATGATAGCTTCACCGCCTGGCTCAGCTAGCCAAACAGATGGGATTACTGGGGGTACAAACGTCAAAAACTCTGGATGAAAACGGTTGATGTGCTGTGTAAGCCCAGACTTGTTGCCGAACCAGCGCCGACAGTTGGGGAACTCGCAAGGCCATCAGATTGGAATATTTCCACGGCAGCTAGAGTGCATGTTGAAAGGCGACGGTAGTGGACTTCCAAAGAGTCAGTCACGATGGGCGATGGGCAAAGATGACAGAGAAAAACAAACCAACACGCTTGCAGTGAGCTAAGGGCTATGTCATATCCCAAGTTTTTCGCTAAGTACAACTCCTAACTCCGTTCCACTTTTCTTACGATCTCTGATGCATTCTCCTAGAGAACGTGATCTGGAGCTATCAGACTTTCCTATTATAGTATAGATTCCTTTTCTGTCATCCTTGTTTACTCGTTTGTAGCACCCTGACTCAGCAAGGGTGCACAGTATCCGGTTTACTCTATGACCAGGGCATAGCCTCGGAGTTCAACTCCTCCGATCTCCTTACTCATCTTCTTACCAATACCTAGGAAATCGTAACATTCTCCTTAGTAATCTCCACATAGGACTTAGTATATAAACTGTAACTCCGAGCTCTGTACACTTCAGTTCAAATATTAAATTAGTCTCTACTCCTTCCTCTCACTTGAGTACTTAGTACTCTCCTCTGATTACCTCCGACCTCCGACCCAAATACAGGACAGGACTTTGACAAGGGCGCACCACATAAGGTGAAGCCAACGTCCTATCCGTCCAGAACTCTGAAGTTTTGGAGTTCCACTCAGGAGTCGACCCGGACTTAACAGTATATTTGAACTCCCACTTGTCACAAGTTCTCATGGATACTCGTTCAAAAACAAAGCTAGCTGCACAAAAGCTTCCCCATGCTGGCTCAATCCCAACTCTGAAAAGAGGCGGTATATCTGTCCTTGATATCCCTCTCAGAGATACCAGCACCACGCGCTTCAGTTTCACAGCTTGTCCGCAACCACATGATTCCATCTCCACTGTAGGACTCCACAACAGACCCTCATCTCCGCCCCCATCAATCCCCTCTAGGACCCCTGCTAATATAGCAACTCTGCCCAGTCATCGCTCAGACAACATATACGGAACTCCGGCAGCAGGAGAACCCCCCGAAGGCCAAGCAGACCTGGGGGAAAACCCAGGAGATGACCCTGGAGACCCTGACGAAGATGACATCAATGAGCTAGTCCATAGCTACTCAGCGAGCCCTGAAGCCTGTGTACCCAAAGACGCCCTCACCCACTTGGCTAACGCCATAGAAAGTCTGGCCAAGTCCTCCTGGCGTCCCTCCACCTCCAAGTCTAACCAACGAACGAAAGTCTGAGAACCGGACCAGTTCGATGGCACAGATCCTCACAAACTCCGGGTCTTTCTCATACAATGCGAGCTGAATTTTCAAGACCGACCCAGAGCCTTCACATCGGACTGAGCAAAGGTTACCTTTGCCCAGTCATACCTCAAAGGGATTGCCCTCGAATGGTTCGAGCCCGATCTCCTAGAAATGGTAGATCCAGACCTCCATCCAATCTGGATGGACAGCTACAAGGAGTTCGTCAAAGAACTCCAGATGAACTTTGGTCTGCATGATCTGGTCAGAGATGCTGAGCACCAATTAGACCATCTATCGATGAAGGACGGACAGCGCATCAATAAGTACGTTGCATCAGCAAACCACCTTGACATGTGAAATGTTCAAAGCTGTCAATAGCATTTCATAATATTATGTCACTTCCATATATGTACAAAGCCACACAATTGCATCCAGCATGACAGCAAACAGCATGCTACGTTACAAGAAATTTCATAGACTTATTTGATGACACCCATAGCACCACAGCTACACAGGCACTTGTAGTGCATGAGAGAATCTGACTTCTATAGCAAACCTCATTCGTACCTCCGACACTTCATGACCTCGTCAACTCGTCAAGACTGTTGTACCTCACCAATACATATTTTACTTGGAAACACTGGGTTAAGTACAAAAGATGGTACATATGGAACCACATATATGTAAGGCACAACGCCAATCAGTCCGCCTCACACGCGAACACTAGTCAGTCCAGTTGTATCAAAATCAGGCAACTGCCTATTTTTTGCATGATGGTACCTATAACAGACGAAGTAAGCATTGAACAGAGTCGAACAAATCCCACCGGGTTTGATTACCGTCTGGATTGCACTCTACTCCGGCAGGGCAGGTATTGGGCATGGTGTTACGCTTGGTCCGGATGGGACAAAGCGTAGCCTCAGAAGAACCTGTAGCTGACTAAGACTAGAGACTAGACGACGGCAGTCGACTAGGGCAGAGGAGGTTCTAAAGCCTGGACGGTGGTAAG
>JBBPMY010000697.1:0-12648 GCA_038090615.1 Phylloporus gajari
CAGGTAGGGCTCACTGTTTTTGTCTTTAGGCGGGCCATCGCATCATAGACGGTAAGCTTGCAGTCCTTCATCACCCTGTCAACTATCTGGTTGAACTTCCACTGGCGGACACCCGACTGAACAAATGTGTTCCATGCGTTGCGACCCTCAGCGTCATTATCGGTATATCCGCGCATTGAGTAGCGGCCGCGGTCCGATTCCGACTTCGACCACAAGTTCTCTGCGTAAATCTTCACACTTTGGGCGACGCTAGCCGTCCAACCCGGGACATTCGGTGCTGGGTCGTCAGGGGATGCATTTTCGGGGGTCTCCCAAGGAACGCCAGTGACACCTGTGTGTTCCTGCCATGCCGTGCAAGTCCATGGCAGACCGTCACATTCACCGAGTAAGAGGAGGGCGGCGCTGAGTGTATACGACGGCATAGGCGGATAGGTATGTGTGGGTCAAAAATCGACCGCAATTCAACACCCACCCTGTTGAGGTCTCAGTTCTAGAATCTCCGTTGTTGGGCCGCAGTGCAGTAACGGTATCCTTTGCAGGGGCAAATCTTGCAGCGGTCACTTCGCTAGAAACGATAACCGAATTGCCGTTCCAGACGGCATCTTGCAGGAACGATTTTGTGGAACTGGGCTGAATTCGCGTGGGTCCAGTAAGGCTAGCCTCTCGCGGTCCAGTTCGACAATGAAAGTCGGGAAAATGTTATGACGTTACATAGCTCGGGAAAGAAAAGCACGCGATATAGCCGATACTAATTGGCTGTACTCTTGGACAGCCGAAGCTAATAGCCGCACAAGCAAAACTAACAAGAGTCGTCGAACTGAACCTAAGTACTTGTCTTTGCCGATCGGCGGCGGCCTGGTTACCGAGCTGGGTTTTAGCAGGCCCACCAAGCCCAGCTAAGAGAAGGAGACCAGCAGGGGTAGAACCCAAAGGGGCTCGCAGAGCCTGGGCGGTGCTGCTGGCAGGCTCTCCATATCCCTTCGTGGAAGTGGGGTGATATGGAAGTTCTCCGGTAAAGCGAGCGGCACCACCGCGAACTGCCAATCTGGGGAGTCACTGGGCCGGCCATCAGTGGATCTTCAGAGACGGCATCGGCAAACCACCGCTTACCACCGCGTATCGATGTCGGCAAGCCTGCTCGGTTGTCGCGTAATTCACAACCTCGCTTGCATGACGGTTCTGGAGTTCGCCCTATCACGCAGTCCTTGCATTCCCACGTCCCTTTTTGACCTGCTGCCTTCGAGTCCGCGGCCCCCTGTACTGGCATTGACAGGGTATTCACCACATTGCCGTTGCCTTGTGTTGATGCGGTTCCCCCTATTATGTCATGTACTCTCGTTTCCCCGTGCCATGCATCACTTTGCGAGGTGCTCGCACTCACGCATGTACTGTGCCCTCGCTTCGTCTCACCCTTCCCAATCCGTAGGACCCCCTACGCTTGTGTTATCCACTCCCTCCTTGACTGCGCATCGTGTTGCAACTGCAAGGTGCAGTCCACTTCGACTAATGGGACACGTATTCCCTAAAATACCTGCATTGTACTCATCTACTGTGTATGTCCAACCATCTAGGAGGCCATTCACTAATCACACGAATGTAAGCTGCGCAAAATGCACCTGGGTCTGCCCTCGGCTACACTTGTACTTGCGCAGTACCAGACTCAGAGACTTCACTACAGTCCATGACACGGTGTCCAAAGAGTGTCATGGACGTTGGACCTCAAAGTGCGACTATATTCGTCCTCGTCGTCCAGGTATACCCTCAGAGCCACCCGCCCGTACTAGCCAGGTGGGTTGGATCGGGAAGCATCGGATTCGGTGCAACGAATATTATGGCTCGAGTCAAGCACTACAAGGGTTAGCGGAATGAGACTGGGTACATAGTATATTGATGTCAAATGGATTCGTGCTGCCTACCACCTGCTTGTGAGTTGGTAAGCAAGGGCATCTGCCGACGCAGTCGGCTTTCCCGAGTGCAAGAGCCACGTTAAAATCTGTCGAAGCGACCCAAGGCAGACAATAGAAGTGCGTAAATGGCTGTCTGCGCCGAAAGCAGGAGGCTGCAGGACTCCAGCATGCCGCAAAATGTCCTAGTCAAGTGGAATGACAGCCCACGTATGGGTGTCTCGAGAAGTCTTATATCCCACCACCCAGTCTCACATCGAATATGCATAAGTCATCCACACACCAGGATTCCCCAACGTGAGAGGATTGCCCCCTTCCTGGTCCTTAGCCTGATCTCCCAGAGCGTCTATGATCTTGTCAGAGCGACCAGTCCATCCAAGCCGTACGAACTTTCCCTAATTCCATTCTCCGCTATTCACTAGCCCGTCAGCATCGTCGTCTCGCGCAGATGTGACAGAATAACTGTCTGTGGAAGAAAACAAGTACTTGTACCCGGGAACTAGTGGCTATTATCTTTGAACTGCCACACGTGGGCACTGCAAGACAATCAGCCCTTGAGCGTAGAAGTGAAGGAAAGGAGGTAGAAGCATGAGCTTGCCTCTATATGTGGAGAGTACGCACAGGTGAGGGATGGGCGAGAGAACGGCAGGCGGTCCCAGGGATGTAGGCGTTGGTTTACAGTTCACTGGTATGGAGATAGCCATGCGTATCGACAACGCGAAAAATGTGCCGCAGGTGGAATTGGTTGGTCATTCGCTTAATGGTGTCACGCAGGGTTCGTACTGGCATATTATGTGCTCCAAGAGGTTCCCCGTGCATAGCAGCCTAATGAATGGCCATCGGTCATCCTAGTCCTTGGGACTCAACCGAAGACGCGTGCACGCAGAATACAGCTTGCCAAAAAATGGGTGGGGAGCAGCGTAACGATTAATGGTCGGCGATATCGATAAACTACGAGGCAGTAATTGCTAGGACGAGCAGAAATACGTATGTCAACATGTTGCAAGCAATGCATAATGCAAAGAATAGAATATAGAAAAGACAAAGTTTACAAGCTTCCTACTTGATTTCATACATCGTCTCAGCGGAGCAACTAGCACGCAGAATGCTCAACATGGTGGCATTCCAATTCCAAAAGGAATAAACGCACAATGCATTACATTGCGACAACATTCACTGCATGGAAACTCCCGTCGCCGCTTTCTAGGGTAACCTGCTGAATAGCAGTGTCCCCAACAAGGTAGCGCAATGTGTGCTCCCATGCTATGCATGCACGTTCAGCAGCTTCAAGAGCTCTGTTGATTGACCTCTTTCTGTCCAATGCATGAGCATATTCCTTCATGATAGCTTCAACTGAGGCAGGTAATGCCTGAGTGCAGACGTGGCTTAAGGATGAGTCGGGAAAAGAACAGTGATTAGCCTCACCTTCAATTCCTCCAAGGCAAACCCACTACTCGCATAGACATTGGGGTCTATGCGTGAAAGTGCTGAGGTGTGGTGTGTGAGCGTTTCTGCAGACATACTCGGGAAGGGGTTTGAGATAAACAGTTGCAAAGTTGGTGAGAATATAAGTATGCATGTGGTTACTGTGACAGTCACATAACGCAGCACTTGACCCAGAGTGCACTGGTCTGGCGAGAAGAATCAGGCCGCATCTTTCAACAATCAGGTTGTTAGTGTAGAATTGTTTGCTCTCATCTCACACTGAGTCACATATCGGGGTCCTTCGCTTGATGCCTCCAGTTACATCCTTCAGCACTTCAGCGGCGAATTTATGCTACCCTCGCAACAGAGCTATTCGGTGTCACGACGTTGGCCTGTCTGCCTCATCGCATAAGAGCACGCACTGCACGCACACGGCACACCATGCGACCAGTGAACCTCGCCGCGATTAGAATGGGATGTGGTTGAGGCTGAACCAGATATCGAATGAGGCTGGAACGCTGCAAACGGGGACGACAACGGCGCCCCAATCTGACATGGAGTCGTACATTCATACCTTGCTCAATGACGAATCTGCGTTGGGAACCTCTCGACGGTACCGACGTGACCATGGGAGATGCTATGGCCTCATGCGCTGCTGGTGCATAGCCTGAACCAAATGGTGGGGGCATTCCAGATGTTCATACTGGATCCCGGGGGTTCCAGGCACCCGAAGTCCAACTCACGATGTATTCTTCTTCTCGATGTTGATTTCTTGTCCCTTGTTTTGTCTATGTTCATGAGTGATCTGGTTTTCACTTTTCCGTGGTCAAAGTTAGTTACCTCGTATTCTATCCACATCCCCGATGCATCTCTTGTTGCGACACGATCTGATTATGTATTTACATTACATAAAGTACGAGCATAAAGTTGGAGAATATTTCTGGAAAATCTACAGAGTCTACTGGTATAGCGAGGCACGATGAAGGGATAATTTAGAACGTCCTTGAAGTCCTTTTTGCGTGCAGAGTTTGCTGTTTAATTGTCGATTTGAGTTATATGTGGACCGAGGTCACTCATCTCGTCTGACGGACATAGGTATCGACCTGGCTAATAAATGGTACATATGTATACACGCAAATGTCCACCAGGAGCGGGAGTGCGAGGCTGACGTCGCCTAATAATCGTGGTATTCCTTTACGTGTGTCTGCCAACAGCTGGCACTCTGACGAGGTATCTAGGACCATATCAGCTGAGTATATAGCAGCTGGTGAACTCTTTTCACACCACACGGACTTGTCATTCCATTCAAACGTGATGTTGGCTGATAGCGGGGTATATTCGCAGTGGGAATACATCCCCCAGGAGCGCCGGCCGGCTGGGCTATCAGGAAAAAAGCATGAATCTAATCGAGACTAAACGACGGCTAACCGGTGAATTAATTGACGCTATACTGATCCGGATCCTTGGAGCATCCAAATCACGATCTTAAATGAAACACTTTTGCGAAGTGAGGTTAAAGGAGACCATCACGTCTGCGAGACTCTCGGCGTACACGAGTAACATCAGGACCACCTTGAGAAGGGTGCAGTAACACCTTTATTGAACTAGGTCATACCAAAGCAACTGACAGCAGTGAGAATTGCGTGGCGCAAGTATTCAACTTCGAACATGGTCCAGGCGTTGGAAGGCAAGCTCAGACGCTCACCACTGGGGAACGTAAGTGACTTATTATCGTTGAGCACACTGTAAATTGGTATTGATAAGCCAATCATTACATCGCCCAGTGAATAAACTAACCTATTCAAGTTTTCGACCCACTCCGGTTTGACGTCTCCGTCATAAATGATCCAGTGTAGCTTAGAGCACTCTGCGCACATCATCCACAATTTTGCACAAGACATGGGTGAATAATCCACTCGCACATGGTTGGATCAAGTGGGCCGTAAAGCGCATCTTTGTGAATCACTTTGGGATCGGCGACATAACTTGCCATGCATTTATTGTTCTGGTGCCGTAGGGGCTAACCGCCACGAGACCACGTAGGACCTCCAGGTCGACAGGAGCATAGTCTACCAGGGGAGACATTTGACATCTGTAAGCAAGTTGAACGTAATTAAATAATTAGCATGCAAGACCCATGTCACTGCTTACCCCTCACTCGTGGGCAAAGGAACATCATCAGAAACCAGCTTCAGAACAATTACCTCTGACAATGATCTGCTTAGAGATGGGGTCCAGGAGCCCATTGACACTCCTTATCCTCCAAGTTGGCACTTTGCAACGTTCACACTTGAGGATACCCGTGACGGCGTGCATGGCCTTGGGAGCACGCAAACCGAAGTCATAGTTGGGTTGACTCAGTTGAGGCAAAAGCTGCTCATTGCAGAGATCGGAGAAAGGTACGATCTTGGACGCGAGGGATTCGGCAGTTCGGAAAACTCGAGAAAAGAGTGGGACTTACGCAATGAGCCCGCGATCGGGGCATGTCATTGCCATCCTAGAGAGTGGTCAGGACAGTTACTAGCATGACCAAAAGATGAACGCACGGTCCGAAAAGCTTTGTCAGGTTTGGTGGCACATTCGACCGTCCAAAGCAATCCCACAAAAACCAACGAAAATGCGGCTCATGGCTTGGAAACCAGACGTCTCACCGCAACAGAATACCAGAACAAATCGGCCAAGTTGAACGCCAAGGGCCTCGACGAATTCAGTTTTACTTGGGAAAATCCGTTAGACACCACTCATACTACACGGGAGTCAACGGAGATACCTGCCCCAGCTGGACCGAATGGAGAGCCACCAAGTTGAGTGAGATGCACTCGATTTGTGAATGGTGTTTGCACGAGACGGTCGGGAATACCCGAAACACCCATCTGCAAGGGATCATTGCGTTCGCAACTCGGATGGCTAGACAGCCGAGAGAGTTCTTGGCAGGTCGCTCTGAATAAAAGCGCGTCTGTGAAAGCCACGTGAAAGCTTTAGCATCCATGACCCGTTATTGTATGAGAGGCGTGTCACGTCTCGTTGATGGACGAGTTCAGTGATAAGGCGTTCACATTTGTGGCGGGTGAACAGGTGGAGTCCCTGCAAGACGATGTCGGCGAGGGGGCCAAGAGCCTAGGAAATTGCCGCAGGTGATTCTTCGGGGAGACTGCCTGATTAGCCCTCGACCGACGTGGTTCAAGCCACCCGGATGGCCAACGTAACAAGTTGTGCAGGATATTTCTCCATCCGGTATACGAGTCGAAAGGGGATCTGTTGCTGTAGAGTGTTGCAAATCAATTTGGCAAATGAAAGCTGCCTCAAGGATTCCAATCAGGAAAGCCAATCGTTGGTCTTTGGATAATCTTTGGATAGAATTGGCTCGCTGAACCGGGCTTTCTCTCCCACGCGCGAAATCATCTCTTGAATTTGAGTGAGACCATCGTCAAGCTTGATTGTGGAAACGACAGCGAACACCTTCTTGAGGTGCTCCACGATTTGTAGGATATCCTTGCTGTTACCAACTATTTCTAGCAAATCTTCTTCGCCGACAAAGTAGAATCGCGGGAATGATCCCCGCTCGCATTCAATACATTCACCAAGAGCCTCCTGAATAAAATGCAGGAGTCAGCGAGATGCTCCAAGCTCCATTGTATTGCTTGGATACTCATGAAGGTCAAAACACTAGCCTTGATGTTCCGGAAGTGGGCGCTTTCGACAGGAATGCCCCTGGAGAAGATGCCCTCCAGGCACACCCATCGGCACTGAACGACGACTCAAACGCCTTTCAGAAAAGTGAGAATCATCCACAGAGAATGTAACAACACTCGCCTTACCAAACAATTCGCGGATCCTGTTGATTTTTCTTCTACCCAGGAATCGGCTTTGCGCAGTGTCAGTGCATAAGGCGGTGTTTACACCGAATCAATCCCTCTTCATCAAGGACTGATAAAAGGAATCGGCTTGGTGAGTTTTCTTTCTCTAAATTGACTACGTACCTTCATAATCCGGAGAAAGCTTTATTGCAGTCAGTGAATTCAAACCTTTGCTTCACTTGCTGAAAAGATCATCCCAGCCTTTGACGCACAACATCAGCGATGTGCCACAAATAAAATAGATGCGAGTACTACGATTCAATTATCCCTCGTTCGATGTACTAGAGAGTAGCAACAACATTCTATGCATCTAAATAGTCTCAGTACTAAACTACTGGCATGATGAGCTGGATTAGTGCTATCTGCTCTGGCGAGCCTCCAGGCACCGAAAGGATATCCGAGAAAAATGTATAGATGAGTGATTGCTCAGCAGCGACAGTGCAAGCCCGCTCTGGTGTGAGAACACTAGCTTCAAATGGAAAATGCCTTATTGAAAGTGAGCGCATCTCAACGATGTACTGCAATAAGATTAGTATCTATGTATGGCAAGGAAGAGGCGACTTACCCAAGCAAGCACAAAAGAGACTACTCGGAGTCGACGAGAGATATCAGCCACTCTACCCCACTCTTCAGGGATGGTGGCAATCTGACGTCCAAACCTTGTATCAAAAAGAGCGAGAAAAAGAAACTGATGCAAAACGGGACAAGCAAACCAAGCAATGGTTCCGTCAACAAAGCGATGCCAGACTCTATAGCCGAATTCTTCGCTCCAAGCTGTCTCAGTCTGAGCAATTCTGGTAGACCGGCCTAGTGTTGAGGCGAACAGCCATCGGAGCTCTCCTCGAGTGTCCGACTTGAGAACATTGAAAAGCAAAAAGCAATCGGTGTAGTGACGCACCCAGTCGAGGTACCCATAACCCAGGCGCCGGAGCTTGTTCAAATGAATTAGTAAACTTGTAAATGAGTGAACCACGTACCACTGGAATGGCGAGCGACTTGAATACTATCTCCATTGCTTCGATAACGCTATTGGAGGGATTAGGGATGAGTGCTGGTAGAGCTGAATCAATTCTTCCTGAATGGGCAGTATTAAAAAGGCCCACCTTGTAGAGCTGATCTCTGGTCTTGTTCGAGGACATTGTCAACGATTTCAACCAGCATCTCGTCGGGTATTACAAATTCATGCGAAACTACGACCACGAGAGGTATAGCGCCCGTGAGGATTGCCTGGCAGATAGCATCGGAGCAGCGGAGAGATAGCTGCCGGAGACCTTCGCTGATGTTGTTGAACGTGCTGGACAACGCCGCTGTAGAAGGAAGAGACAGTGAGACACTACGTTGGAATATTGACTACTTACATGAAATGCCATCATATTCTGTGTCATTCAAGTCGAATGTTGTATGGGCCGTGTGCGTCTGAAGGGCCATGGGGTTTGTCGCTTCCATGGGCGAGCACTTGGCAGTACTTTGTCAAATCATCGAGTTCTTTATTCAACCTAAAAACATGCTGAAGCTCGTGGCAGGAGTATGCACAAGCACCAAATGAGGCGTCGACGATCATCCTGCTTTAGTGCAAACGATGCTATTATGTAGTAACTGGCTAACCTAGTCCTATGCTTTTGTACAAAAGGTCGCCGTTCTCGGTATTGAAATTGAGTTTGCTCCGGACAGCCGCACTCGTGTTCGTCAGCATGCTTGTCGGCGCGGTCGTTATGACGTTGCCAGCCTATCGACAGTCTGAACCAGGTTTGCCGAGGGTTTTTCTGTGCCAGGCACGGCCAGGGCCGTCGCTTGGCTTGTCGGCAAATGAACCAGCTTCAACCGCTTTACAGATCCAGGCCAGACCTGTTATAGGTACACGAACCCAAAGTGGGGGTCAGACACGGTGGACCGTCAGCATTCAACGAGTGTACGACACCCTGAATGTAACTCGATATAGTGCTTAACTCAGATTGGCTAAGTTAGCGAGGTTGGCGACGAAGTGGGATCTCATCGATGGGCAGGCTGTAGATCTTCCGTTCGGCTCAGCTCTTTTAAGTTTCGGCTATTTTCGACTTGAAACGGGTAGTGCAAGGTGGTGCTTATATGACTCCTACCTCGTTGTCGGCAAGCCCGCTTGTGGTGACCAGTCGCGTTCGCAACCTCGCCTGATGGTCCTGGAGTTCGCCGTCTATGGCATTAAACCTACACATTTAATCAAAAAATACGTTCACTGCATTTTTTCTGTATATATTTTGATCGGATTGGTGGCAATAGGTTGGCATTACCAAAATAAGAATATGCCATGTTCTAACTCAAATCAGGCTGTTCATATGTTGGGAGCTCAATGAGCGCATAGAAAAACCCGAAGCATGTCCACACCTGCGCTATGCCACCCGCACTGAGTCTCTTCCACATTCTTCGATGGATAATGATGTGGATATGTTTTATTTTTTGTTTGTATTTGTATTTCAGGGTGCGATATGATGCAATGCAATTCAAGTCATATCTACAGGGAGCAACACAATGTGCGTTGTGTTTCATAGTAGCATGGTAGACAGGATCCATTCGCCTGGTCCGTTCTTGTTTGTTTACAGGCCGTGTTCAACCTGATTGGTAGTCGTTCATATCCGACAATTTCCATCTTCCTATCCACCTTTTAGTCGACTCATCTCTCGCTCCCCATCAATTTTGAACCCTCCGCCTTCAGTTTCATGGACCGTTATGCAGTCTGCCACAAGCTGTTCCCTTCTTCTGGTACACACTGTGAGGTATTTCATGTGCTACGATCGGTGACGAAATTGTCATCATTGTCTTTGGCAGGTCGGCTGGGGCACCGCTCTCGTTCTCTTTATCCTGGTTGCGGTCCTTGTCGTTTGTGATATCAAATTCGAGGTTATCTTTGGGATCACTCATGCTGTGTTATTCTAGCAGTCGTGGGACCACTTCGCCGCCATCATTTATAACAGGTCTAACCTACGAAGTTACTGTCAGCGCCAAACTCAACACGAAGTTTCGCTCACCGTTTCGTTTGTCGCATCGGTTGTGACCGTGGTGGTCTCGTCCGCGATGACAGTCTACGTCTCTTCATCGCCGGGGACCGTGTTGATGCGATATCGCGTATGAATCACCTCATCAACGACAGCGCCCACACCGGTGGACCCAACGTTACAGGGAATAGAGGCATGTGATGTTCATATATTGAGTGGCGCCATTGATATTTTCAATAGGCATACACGCACCTTCTTGGAAATAAGCATATGGAGAATAGTGACTGTGAGTGTGCGATTCGATCATTTGAAGCATTGAACAGTACCCGCTGATGGCAATCCCCCCCGGGATGAGCGATGTATGGGAGAAACTCCGTCTGATGTGACAGACAATGAGAGCCGAGGATGCCACCTATTCCCTACTTGGAATTTTCTCGATGACGCTACCGGTCACATACGGTGAAGGAGACAAGTCTTTAGGACGACTCTTGTCTCAGCTACTCATGAACATGCATCCTTGCACGGAGCGGGATATCTGGCAGGTTCAATAGTTGTCTTCTAAGCACCATTGCCATGTTCAACCAGCCACTGACCTCCTAGTACATTCCAGCCGCCATCCCCAAAGCCGATATGAACGCAATCACCACTGGGCTCCACGCTTCATCGCTTGACCTTGACCTAGTCATAAGGTTCTATAACGGAGCGGATAATCTACCCACACCCACTTTTGCAGGACAACAGATGAGGCTCCCGTGTCTCTTCTTCATGATTACGCCCATATCGCGCCGTTGGTATATGTCGGAATATGTCTTTCATGCACAAGCTGGTGTGCTTGGAGCCGTAGATATCAGGACCAAGAAAGCTTTCACAACGCAAGATTCTCTATATCTTGTTTGCCCGTGGATCGACTTTCTTCTCGACTGGGGTACTACAGAGCGCCTCCTCGCCTGTGCCAGGGCGGTTGGATACCTTGCGCAACATAACATGAATTGCTACAGTTTTGGTTTGGTCACACGTATGTGTATTTTTTCTTCTCTCATGCTGGCGGAGAGTATGCCCCGGAATGTATCTTGCAAACCGTGCAATATTCGTGGGCTTGCGCTCCTCTGGTAGAACCAAATCGTTGAGTTCCCAGAAGCACCGATCGACACCACGCCTGATGCAGATAGTGTTGTGGCCCACCTGGCGCTGTTCGAGATCAAATTCGTGCCTCGTATAGGGGAAGCACGCCTCACGAGTCAGAGAGGTGATGATGTGAAGTGTGCATGCATAACATTGTCTTCATTACCGCGCTCACATTCATACTGTGACAGGCGGAGTTGCCTCAATGAATCTGGAGCGTGGTTATCGCTCGGCAAGGCGTAAAATTTCAAACAATGTCTCCGTGTGTACCCCAACTTACAACTCAAATCGCATCGAGGAAAGCGTCTGTTTCAAGACTGTGCCAACGAGACTACTAGACCTAGGACGCTCCGACGTTGGCCGTCCACTACTGTTTCATTTGACCCAAACAATCAAGTCGACCGACCGCCCCACGCATGTCGACTGCTCGCACATAGTTAGGATCCGACGCTAGCCCAGAAAAGCCCACAACATAGCTGGCATTGCATGCCTTCCAGGCTATTACCAAGGAACCAAAGTGTTGCTGGATGCCTGTAGTCCGCTATTCATTACGCCTTCTGACTTATAATAAACGCTGATCGGCAGCTCGCAGACACCCACTCCAACCTGATCCTCCCACATGGGAGACGGGGCTTATCTTCGCAATGTGATCTCCACTCAGGGAATATCGCCACTGTAAACTCGCAATGATGGTGAAGGGGATCAAAGAATCCTTTCCACAAGTGGCAAGGTCTCTCGATCCAGTGGAAAATTACATCCGCCGCGTCTGGAGTCATCTGCCCAATCATTTGGGGCTTAATTTGGCGAGTCTTCTGCTGGAGATCTCGCTCGCCGTGATCAATACATACTTACATAATCATACCTAACGTACGCATGTCAGTAGTTAGTGGCGAACTTGTTCGTTCCGCCCCGTCGCGTCCCTCGTGCTTGCCTTCTCCCAATATCTTCATGTTCCAGAGAGTGGTCACCGCTGGTATATTGCCGCTTACGGCCCAGCTACGATTGTTTATAAAGCGGATGGCCTATACTGTCGGATCATATCGTCCTAAGCGAGCGCTCGTACGGCACTTATACACGTTGAATGCGTTCGTTCTTGCGTCGTCTGCTTGAGTTGGTCAATTCGACGCACATATTGCATGGCGTCGATATGTGACTTTCCTTGCACCGACGGCATCTTCTTGTCGATATGAATCAGTGCCTCTACCTCATGCCTCTGGAGCCTGAGCTTGTTCTGAATTCACGATGACAACGAATACTCCATCGGATCAAATACGGTAGCTGGTCTCACAAGTCACTAAGCAAGAATGTAAAGCATTTCAAAACGCGACAAACTTTTTTATGCCGGCGCGCCGCCATATCGCAGGCCACGTG
>JBBPMY010000698.1:0-12605 GCA_038090615.1 Phylloporus gajari
ATATGTTGATTTTATTGTGTTCACATTTTGACTGCTGGTCCGCTATCCTCCAAACGCTGATTCTATAATTTCGTGCAGTTGGGCTGTAGCCAACTGGGCTGGCTGTGACGAGCTGTGAATCGATTTCGGATCCGACGCCTAAAGCTCGGCTACAGTTCGGCTGTGGTTCGGCTGTGATCGACTGTGTTGGCTGTGGCTCGGCTGTGGGCTCCCGTTTGGCTGTGGGAATGCCCGGCTACTGTAGCTAAGGGTGGGGTTTACTGATGTGCGGATTAAAGCGAGAACGGGTCAGCAGAGTTGAGGAAAGATATAGGCCGCATTGACACTGCATAACCATGTAAACTATGGGGGATGCAAACCGGTGGACCCTCATGGTGTGCGGAGTGGGCCGAACCCCAAACGTAAGGTGTGAGTTGCTGAAGAAAGCTTAAAGCCTGCGGAGTGCATCAGCAAAATCCAAAAACCAGGTCCCCCCCTGTGCAGGCCTGCACAGGCCTGTATGGGCATGGTACAGGCATACAGTCTCACAGAAAGGTCCCCCTCTGTGCAGGGAACCTAATGTGTTTAAAAACACTTTATTTTACTGTAGGACAAATATTAGAGATACTGTGATTCACTGTACAACACTGTGCATGTCTGTAGACACTGTGGTAGTGTGCCAAATTTGGGTTTTGCTGATGTGGGCCACTCCCGTGGGTCGGATCATATATTGGTGTGCTAAGTTACCAATAGAAATATGCCGTGTATTAGCTCGATCCGTATTTGCATAGCAAGCTATATGAGCGCCATAGAGCCCACTAACCCTGCATAGTGAAAATTAATGGGTTTATTTATTGCAGGATCTTAGAGGTCATGTTGACTCGCCAATACTGGGTTTTCGTGTGAGTGCACCAGCGGACCAGCAAGGTTGCATGGGAGACCTCGTGACGGCGGAAATGTGTAGGGCCAGTTTGGTGGAATTTCAACATCTGGTATGGGCTATATTGATGCCCGGCGATGCGGACTAGGCCACATTCGCGCTTACGGTTCGCTAATGCTGCGGAGCAGGCACATCACGAAGGCTGGAATGCTAACCTGCAGAATAGTTCATTGGTGGGGGGAAGATTGTAACTATATGTCAAGGCAGGCAGTCAAGGCAGTGTCGGTAGATGAGCGTATCTGTCACTGGATGGAATTATGATATGAGTCGATGTGGTGGTCCGCCGCATTATAAACCAGCATATGTATATGTCACGGTAATATTGGCTATTGTGGTGGCGTCCAAATGGCCCCACTTTACTGTGAATGGGCTATGTATGTATTAATAATACGAGGTTCGCGTCAGTCTACGAAACTCATTTTCATACATTATTGGGCAGGGGTGAATAGTTTGCCGCATAAACTGTTTGATTGGTTTCTTTTCCCAACATGGCCAAGGGTCCACAATACTTGTGTGGGCTGAGTGGATAGGGTGGTGTTACACATTGTTTATATTACTGTGGGAATTATTACTTGTATTGTCTCACTCACTGCTTTATCGGTAAGCCTTGACCTTCACTCAACTCGAATCTTTCATTCCCTCATCCCAACAATGAATTCCGAAATTGCGAACACCACCCTCGTTCTGGCCAATAGGAATATCAAAAATATACTTCGCAGCGAAGTAGCTGTGAGTGGTGACAGGTGGAATGCCGTGATGGGTATGATCACAAACCAAATGGTAGTTCCACCTTTTTATCATCATGCTACACTGATGCCACTTACATTAGACAATAGTACATGGGGTGATCGGTCATGCCTCGCAAATTCCACCTCTTTTGGTAGCGGTGGACCGCTTCTGGGCCAATGAAATGAGGAAATGGCCAGATTGGCGGCAAATCATTGTCCAAGATTTTGAACTACTCCGCGATCATCCCTGGTGGGCGCGTGTTGCGATGGACATCGAGGTTCGGGAACAGCAGGATAAGTCATCTCCCGCAGTTGGCAGGAAAGTAGTGCCGCAAGAGTCTGGCGTGAGCCATTTCCCCCGGCCAGTGGTGAGAAAAAGAAATCCTGAGCGGCTTGAAGACTCAAATTCGGAAGTGGAAGTGGTTGCGGATTCAAGAAAGGGTGATGATGCACATATCGTACGCTCAAATGTCATCAAGCAGGAAGAAGAAGGCGAAGAAGTCATAAGGTGCGGAAAGAGACGCGCAGTGCAAAGGAAATCACCTACTAGGAGCAGAGCCTCTCCCACAGCAATCACGAAACCCAAGATCACTAAACAGACACCGAAGCACCCCCGGTCATTCGTGGCCATGCAACCCACACGACTACCCTTCCTTCTCGATCCATCGGAGCCGCCATTTTCCCCTTCCTCCAGTGAAGCAGAGTCGGAGCTTGACGTCGAATGGGCATACGACGTGCCATGCCTCCGATGCAGTTCTTTCGCGCTTGATTGCTATAAGGCCCTAGAAGGGGCCACCTGCAGAGCTTGCAAGCGTGATAGCACACCCTGTGAATTCCCTGGGGAATTGGATGCATCCACCCCCGCTCCCCGTAAAGACTCCCCCCCACGCACTGTCAATGCTGAACACACCGTGGCCTCAAAAAAAGTCTCCCCTCCCACCATCGCAATCGAGAGGAGAATCCCTGATACCTCTCGCAGAGCCGTCTCCCCACCACTCACAGCTCAACATGATCACTCTACATCTACTCTCCGCAGACCTTCTACACCCCCACTTGCAATCAGAAGAGCACGCCGCCAACCCAGACCTGCAGTGCCTTCGATCAATCACCCGCGTGTCCGAAACTCCAAGCCTTACTTTCCGCAGGTCGCATATAACAATTTCCGAGTGGAGTTGGAGGAGTTGCGGATATTCGCTGACGAGCTAAAGACAAAGAACACACAGGCCCTTGACATCGTCAACCAGCTATCAGTGCAGTCCGAGGAGTTGAATGAAGAACTGGAGAAGGTGGGTGGGGAGACAATGTTGCTGACAGGCGAGATCGAAAGTGTATGGGCAACGCATGCAGAGATTGAAGAAGTCGCCAATCACTGGTCACATTTGGCAAGTCGATTTCAGATAAAATCCATTCGTAGAGTGCTTACACCCATAGATAGTTGAACAGAACTCCTTCGGCTACTCCCTCATCTTTAACCGAATCATTTTTCAGTTCTCTTTGACTCAATCGCATGTGGAGTGAATAGGACCCCAACGAACGCGGATACTATGGATGATTGATGGTGTATAAATGCGAATACCAACATCACTGCCTGTAATAACACAATAGGAATGTATTTACCTTGTATGTCGCAGGTGGAATTTTGAAAATTTCCTGCGAACACCTTATGATCAACTCGAATATTAACTGGGGTAGGTGGCATTTGGAACAAACCCCCATATCGGCAATTGGTCTTCATATGGTACAAAACCAGTGTCGGAATTTAACTATTGCAAGTGGACTTTGATTATGGCACCCTGTCAGGTAAAGTTCACTGCGGAATACGTGATGGCCTTGTCAAACTTTGTCGGAGCTTAAAGAAATCAATCTTCCAAGTTGACATGACAACAAGTAATGCATTATAAGGTTCCATAGATGCATTGCGGGGGTTATCCTACCCATATGGAAGGTTTCCCACCTCTTTCTGAATGCCCTGCTGAGTCCCCCATTCGCTTGGTCGATTGTCTGGCAGAATATATGCAGACACAATATCATGCACTGATTAATCCTTTTTGTTCAACTGAGAGTATCCTCTCTAATATTATGCTCTCTCTTGCTGTTGAATGAGATAGTGCATTGTAGTTCATACTCCTAATTAGGTAGATTATATAATCATACCAGTAGTATAGATATTTCGAACTCCACAGCTGAGTTCTAATTAACTCTTGTTCCAAAACCTTCGTGTGCGTCTATCAACCACAACAACTCAACACAACGGTGCGTAGCAGCGTTCTATCTCGCTGAACCATTGTATGCTCGACAGGTTATGAGCCCTGATGCGTGACTGAGGAGTGCGTTAACCCGCTGCACCAAAGTACGCTGCATCAGACACCATTTGTGTCCACCTCGTCTGCTGCTTTACGCGCGACTTGGTTAGTTGTCCCAACCGCTGCATATGGTTCGGATCGTCGCTTTTAGCGCGTCCATACCTATTCGCGCAAGCGGGCGCTAAGGGGAACCTATGTCAGTATATCCTACTGACACTTTGCGTTTTAGAAACTATGTCTTCTTCCAACGCATCCACCTCCACCACTCGTCTCCCCGTCTTCAACGGGATCAGATACCACCAGTGGCAGACCACTATGGTCAACTACCTCAAGGCCACCGGTTCTACTTGGGTCCTTCAGCTCTCATCCCCTGCCGCACTCACCACCACCTCTACCTCGGAGGAACGTCACCAGTTCATCGACTGGCACTCGAACAACGACAAGATCGTTGGTACCATCCACACCGCCCTGTCTCCTGCTCTCCAGCAGAAGTACAAGTCCAAGAACATCGCCGCCGATCTCCTTGACGCTCTCAGCGCGGATTTCGATAAGACAGAGATCCCCCAAGTCTACTCGGACTTCAAGGCGATGATGGAACTCGCCATTCCCGCATCTTCTAATCCTACTCCCGCGTTCGCTCGCCTCGAGCACCTTTACTCCAAACTTAAGGATGCTGGTTACAAAATCTCTGCTAAACTCCAGGCGATGATCGTCCTGTCGAAGCTCCCGACCTCGTACACCAACATCGCTCAGAACACTCTCCAGGAGAAGGATTCAGCAGGAAAGGTGAAGGACCCGACTTTCACGAATATTCGTGCCGCCGTCATTTTACAATTTGAACAATCGTCAATGATGGGCAAGGGCAAGGCGCCCCAACACGCCAACAAGATCTCGGCCGTCAAACGCAAGGAGGGAGAACCCTCTTTCCAGCAGCAGCAGCAACCTAGCGTGCCCTCTGGGTCGCAGCAAGGGAGCAGCGCGCAGAAGGGGAAAGGCAAGGCTGGTCGAGGACAGAGAGGCAAACGCCTCTCCAAGAAGCAACAAGGGGGCCAAGCCCATTTGGGCTTCGTCGAAGAGGATCAACCCCTCTTCGCTTCTGTCACTCGCATCGCCGACGTCCCGGCAACAATGGATCCCCGAGCCCTCGCACATCGCTCGGCTCTCATGTTCCAAGGTCAAGGTGGTCCTCCCACCTTCAAGGAGGTTCAAAGCGCGTTTTCATACACGCAAGAAATGAACCTGGCCATGACTTCCAAGAGCATACGCTCTCTTTCCACTGCCGTTCCCCTCCTGGATCGCATCAACTGGTCTGATATCCGCCGCACCCCCTCACCCCAACCTCCTCGCATCCCCTCCCCTCCTCTCAAACGTTTCCTCGGTGAGCGTCTCGAAACAGATTGGGACGCCCTTTTTTCTGATATATTCTCTGGCTCCAAAGCTGCCAGAGAAGCAGAGAACTCGGGGATGTGGTTCGACGATCGCCATGACCTAACGCCTATCGAGGGCACCTCTACGGCACCACTCAGTGCGTATATCTACGAGCTCTCTGACGAAGAAGATGTCCCTTATCAGACACTTCCAGAGGACATTCAAACGAATTGTCCATTCTCAATGGAAGACTTAGAGAGCCCTCCCTCGAAGCGGAGGCGGGAAATTGGCGTTGTTGCTGAAACCTGGGACAACGAAGACCAGGTTGACATTTACGGGTCCGACGATGAGTGGGACCCCTATCCAAGGTATGTCTCTTACCCTTTCATCATTGCCGATCCGTCCTCATCCAAGCACGCTGCAACAGCGCGTAATTTTGTCTCGGATTGCACTCTGTCTACTGTACATACTTCTGTACCTGTAGATATGAATTCATTGGACATTGAGATCTGTGCACATGGTTCGAAATCTAAGTGTGAGAGATGTACCAACCCAAATCCATTATGGATATTGGACTCAGGTGCTTCAATGCACTTCACTCCTGACCGGAGTGATTATGTCACTTACACTCCCTTGAAAAAGGAAGACCAAATGCCTGTATTCACCGCTTCTGGCATTTTACACATTGAAGGCACAGGTACATGCCTTATACGATGGCTCGACGATTCCAATCATCCTCATATACTTGAATTATATGATGTTGGATACATCCCAAACTCAGGAGTCCGACTTGTCTCAATGGGTCAACTACTTCGTGCTGGTGCAAAAATTCGTGGTGACGTTAACCGCCTCGAAATGCTATATGGTGATGGCACTGTTCTCGCCCCCTTTATTCCTGGCAGAATGGGCCGTAACATGTACACCATTGAGGATATACCCTCTCTAAAGCATAACCTCATGAAATCCGCCCCTACTTATGACATCATGCACTGTCGTTTTGGTCATCCATCAAAGGAAGTCCTCAAACATGCGCAAAAACACACTCGCAGCTTCCCTGAATCTATTCAGTTCCCTCAGGAAGAACCCTTGTGCCCTGGTTGTGCCCAAGGGAAGATGCCTAATAGGCCTTTCTTACCTGACCCCAAACGAGCTTCAACGGCTTTTGAACTTATCCACTCTGACATAAAGTCATTTCCCATCGAATCCTACCATCGCTACAGATACATCATCACCTTCTTTGATGATTACACCTCCTTTGGGTGGTCTAAACTCTTGCGCTCGAAAGATGCTGCATTGCAAGCCACCAAGCAATTTATTGCTATGGCAAAGACTCAATTCAATGCCACAATCAAAGGATGGATGTCCGATGCAGGGGGAGAGTACAAATCTCAAGCCTTTGATAAGTTATTGCTCGACAATGGGATTCGCATTTTCCAGAGTGCCCCCCATACCCCACAACAAAACAGGCGCGCTGAGAGATTTATGCACACTCTCATGGACAAATCTGAAGCCATGAGACTCGAAGCATGCTTGCCCCAATCTTGGTGGGAATTTAGTTGGGATCACGCCGTACACTTGTACAATCGTACACCCCTAAAGCGTCATAATTGGCGTACCCCCTATGAGTTCCTGCATTTGCAGTCCCCAGATATAAGCCATCTACGTGTCTTTGGTTGCGGAGCGTATGTTCACATCCCACAAGATGTTCGTACCAACAAGCTGGCCCCTAAATCTGAACTCATGGTGTACTTAGGCGTTGCACCTGGAAATACATCAAACTTCCTATTTATGCAATCCCCTAATAATATTGTTTTCACATCTGCAAATGCTCTATTCAATGAGCAGTTATTCCCCAAATGCAATAGACCTCAGGCGCGTTGTCTGCAGCCACAGGTTGCTGCCCCACCTGAAGAAGTGGAAGTTCCTCTTCCAAATTCCATCGAATCAGCACCTCCAGCTGAACCAACCAATTTACCACGTCCACCATCTCCTCGTCCATCCTCTCCTAGTCCTCCTCGCACTCCATCGCCTAAAGGACCACGACCACCTCCTCCCACTGCGCCGCATAAACAGCACACTCCTCCTCGCGCCCCTATCCCAGCTGTCCCTGCAATCCCTCAATGACCTCGCAGAGAATGTCGCGTCCCTAACAGACCCAACAATGTATATGGTGACGACCATCCTGTACAGCAGGTAAAGGACATCGAGAGAGAATCTAAATGGAAGAAGCGTGTAGAGGAATCAGATATGCCTGGTCAATTTCCCGGCTCACCTCCCTCAGAACCTCCTCAAGAGGGTCCCTCCACGTCCGTTTTTCCCCCCACAGAAGTTGATTCTGAGGATGAGGTTGAGAAGCTAAGCCGTGAAGGGGGAGTATCTTTCCTTCAATATCTGCTCTCCAAGGCGATTTCGCACGATACCATGGATCCAAGTGCTAAACCCATATGCAAATGGACATTTAAGGATATACAAAATCTACCAGCTGCAGCTCAAGAAGAATGGAAAGTTGCATGTCGTGAACAACTTGAGATGCTAAAGAAATGAGACGTATTCGACATAGTTGATCGACCCAAAGATTGCAAAGTCATCCAAAATCGATGGGTATTTGACGTCAAACCAGACGGACGTAAACGGGCGCGATTAGTCGCAAAAGGATTCTCTCAGGTCGAAGGTGTAGACTTTGACCAAATCTTCTCTCCAGTTGTGCGATATGAGACAGTCAGATTGATGTTGGCTCTCGCCGCACTGGAATCATGGCACATGGAAGCCGTAGATGTAAGATCTGCCTATCTATATGGCGATCTAGATGAAGAGATCTACATGGAATTCCCCGAAGGCTTTAAAATCCCTGGGCTTGAAGGCAAAGTCCTTCGTCTAAAGAAAGCCTTATATGGCCTTAAACAAGCTGGATTAGCCTGGTGGAACACTCTAAATGAGTCCATGAAAGAACTCGGATTCGAACATCTGAAATCTGATCCTGGCATTTTCCTCTACAAAAGGAAAAACTCCCATATGGTTGTAGCCATTGTCTATGTAGATGATGCCATATTCTGTGGTCCCTCTAAGACCATTGTTGATGAGATCAAGGGACATTTCATGAAGAAATGGGAATGCAGAGATCTTGGCATTGCCAAAGAATTTCTCCACATGCGTATTCAACGCAAAGATCATCAGATATTAGTCGATCAATGCGCATATCTTGAAAAGATCATAGAGAGATTCGGCCTAACCAATGCAAAATCCACTCCCACTCCCTTACCTCAAGGATATTATCCTTTGAAACATGATGGTCCTATAAATCCTGAACTTCGAACACGATTCCAAACCATTATTGGATCACTGCTATATCTTATGATTGGCACACGCCCAGACATCGCATATGCCGTTACAGCATTATCTAAACATGCTACCAATCCTACCCAAGAGCATATAGATAAAGCGCTATACATCTGTCGCTATCTACTTGGTACTCGAAACTATGCTCTCATCTATGATGGAAAGGGATCTGGTCTTATGGCTTGTACAGATTCAGACTGGGCATCTGATCCCAATACTCAACACTCTCAGACAGGCTGGTTTATCAAACTAGCTAACTGCACTTTCAGCTGGAGATCGCGACAACAAGAGCGCGTTTCCCTCTCCTCTACTGAAGCTGAATACATTGCTCTGTCAGATTGTAGCAGACAAGTAGTTTGGATTAAACAATTGCTTGGAGAACTTGGGTATAATCTTAAACCCATCCCCATCTGTGGTGACAATCAAGGATCTATATTCATGGCATCCAATCCAGTCACTGAAACTCGAAACAAACATGTTGAGATCAAATGGCATGTAGTAAGAGACTGGGTTAAAGATGGTACCATTGAAATATTCTTCATTGATGGATCATCTAATCCTGCAGATATGTTCACCAAGAATCTTGGTCGTATAAAGTTCGAACAATTCAGATCAGAATTGGGACTTAGAATTTACTAAGATTTCATTCTTCCTAACCATACTTTTCACTATACTCTAATGCTTACGTGCCTTAAAAATCGGCAGCTTAGCAAGGGGGAGTGTTGAATGAGATAGTGCATCGTAGTTCATACTCCTAATTAGGTAGATTATATAATCATACCAGTAGTATAGATATTTCGAACTCCACAGCTGAGTTCTAATTAACTCTTGTTCCAAAACCTTCGTGTGCGTCTATCAACCACAACAACTCAACACAACGGTGCGTAGCAGCATTCTATCTCGCTGAACCATTGTATGCTCGACACTCGCAGTGGTTGCAGAAGCTGATTGAATAGTTGAAGCGCTAGTGACAGCCAGACGGAATCCATGTAACTCCCACTTCCCTCATCTCTTGGCTTTTATTCATCAGACACATTGCAACTAGACGTATTGCCCGGATTTCAACTGTCAGAGGAGGCACATTATGGACGCAAATTTATTTCAGAATTGAGGCGGGAGATTAAAACCACCAATATTGATCCATCGGTCGAATATCCAGTTTTAGAGACTCCCAGTGTCCTTGTCGATGAAGATGGGAACGTCGTAGCGTGGTATCTGCCCCGACTCATCAGCAATGTCAATCAGGTACATTCTGCAATGGCGATACTGTGGAGATTCTAACTGCATCACAAGGAAAAGATTTGGGAGTGTAGCAAATTGGTAAAGAACACTTTAAGATCAAGCCTGAGAAACAGCGTTGATGGAGAGCCGTGGCGGACAAACAACAACTATTTCCGAGATAGCGCGGAGCTGAAGGGAAGCCTAAATATCTCTCTGGGGTGGTTTCAGCAAGGGTACAATGTACGCCCACCTTTTATCCGAAGAGAGTGTCAAAAGTGACTAAAGTTGACAAGCATGAAAACAGCGGAATTTATTTCTCCGCCAATATAAAGGATCCCCAGACCGGCGGAGAGTGTAGAGAATGGCTGGCTGCCATGAACGATGCCCATGCACTACTCTCCGCAGTGTTGAAAATCATCCACCCGCAGCTTTATGCATTGGGCCGTGAGTCAATCATCAAGCTGTGGAGATCCGCTTCCACTTCGGATGACAAAGAAATGCTAGATGTGCTGCAACAATGGCCCTCTGTTTACAACACCGTCTCCCTCATGGTCAATCAATGCAGTCCATATCACGTCGACATGAATGGAAAGGTTGAGTGGTTCGATCAGTTGTTGACAGTGGGACGATACGAAGCCTTGGACATGGTCTTTCCAAGACAACGCCTTCGACTGCGATACGAAGCTGGAACAATGGTAGCTTTCTCTGGCCGTCTGTTGGTACATGGTGTGGGGGATGTAGACGGTGATCGTGCATGTCTCGCATGGTATATGCAGAGAAAAGTGCATGCAGCCTTCAACATTGCTCAATGCAATCATGTAAGGCTGGAGCATGTTTAAATATTAAGCGGTATCACATGTAGGAGATATGACACCAGGATTCCGACACTACTATATGCGAGCAACAAAAACCACACAGGAATGAATAAGCGATTGCACATGAGTATTATGAGCATTCAACCTCCCTATATGCGATATGGTCGTATTGAATTCCAATCAGAATTCCAAAACTATTCATGCATGTATGTTGTCTGTTCGGATTTCCACATCGGAATGCATGGTGAAAAAAAAAAGATGTATTATTTCGCAGACAAAGATATTCCCCATCCTTAGCCACGCTTACACAGTTCAAAATAGTGCTACCATCTTCGCATCAAAAATAACTGCTCGCACATGCATACATTCTGCAACTTAGCGACTGTCCCTGTGGAATACTATTACGCCGGCCTTGTTCCACATGATCAATGACATCTATCTTGTTCAGCATAGCATTGCCGTCTTGTTCTTTAATTTTGTTTTCGCAAACACATGGACCCCACAGATTAAATGAGACTCCCATTAGAGGATATTCCGCGGGCTTCATTTTATATTCTGAATACCCCTGCAAAGTTGGCGGCAATTCTATGGCATCCACACTCAAAGACTCTGCTCTTTACTTATACAAACAATTCAAATTGACCTTTGCACTGGGATGCTATTACGTATACCTAATGTATTGATGAAATTCAGAGTGTATCCTTGCCTCCGCACACATATATGTTTATTCAACAGCATTCCGCTCACTGAATGACGTTTACAGGCGGTGGAGCAGTATAACTGCAGCTGAATGCAGAGCTATCTCTCCGCAGGTTGTTAGACTTCATGAATAGCATATCCCCTACTGCGTGAAGCCATTCCGCGAACACTCCTCCTCATGCGGCCCGGGGTGGCTTGCACCCATCTCTATACAGCATATCTCACGTCTATTCTGCTATTACTGGGGGACCTACTGTTGTGCATCCCACTGACAGAATATATTATTTTCCCAAATCCTAGGAGTGGGACCTTGGTGTTTTGCAAAATTTCCGCACTGTTTCTGACGCATCCCCAGTGCTATAGATATCGTCCCGCATTCCGCGGCTGAATAGACCGCACGTTCTTCAGCGGTCTTACGCTGCTCGGGGCAATAAATAGCCCGCTTATACGTGTCTTCCCTCCCTTCCTTGTGATACGCCCAGAGAGATAAGTATGATCTGCTCCAAAAATTGTTTACGCTCTGCGGCTCAATTGATACTGCAATTATAGGTTCACTAGGATAGTTGATGCGCTGCTCTGGCCGCAAATACGTCTGGTTACCAGATGGCAGACTTGTACTCTAAGCGGACATCGGGCACTATATATTTCATCTATTGAAGGTGCAAGCCTTCATATGTGACCCCACAACCCGTGGATTTCGTTCGATATAAAGACGGGGGGATTTAACGAGGATAATTAGCAACACAATCGCATTCCCTATCAGATGTTTTAACGTCTCACCCTCACCAAAATATTAATGCGCTGACAATTGCATTTATACTCTTTGAATTCAAAGTTAGAACAGCCCCACGGGCAAATCAGATATTGAGCGAGCATTAAACTCGGTCTGGCATGATATATTAAGGGGGCCTATCCTCTGAGTATTCCTGATGCTGCGCAGCCCCTTCCTCAATCGAATAACCTACTCTGCAAAATTCTTCGACACTCCGCTGCCGATTACATTATCATATTCTTGCGGCTTCTTTAGAGCCTTCAATATCTCACCACCTCAATTCACAGCATAAATCGAACAACCACAACAATTAAGCGCGTGGTTATATTGAAGGGATCTGACTGACACCCCTACTGTACAACATCAGGATCAAAATGGATGTTGTGCTTTCCGATAATCCTTGACAAATCCACCATCCGGGCGGAGCAGTACTGGATGCGGTGT
>JBBPMY010000699.1:0-12603 GCA_038090615.1 Phylloporus gajari
AGAGGTTCTAATGGTGAGCAATAGCCGAATATATCAAGAAGAATCTCTCGAATGAAGAGTACTCTGTGCATGTGCGTCGTATTGTGAAAGAAGGACGAGTGATTTGGTGAATGTAGCGGTCACCGAGCTTGTGCTCAGCGCTGTGCTCGCCATTTGGAAGTAAGCTCCGCCAAGCGACACCACTGAGTCCTGTACGTACCAGCAGAGCAACAATCAAACTCTATGTTCCCCAATGAGCGTAGATCTGGCATACAACCCTCTAACTCTTCAATCCACCTCACTGCTGCCCTCGCGAACCTTGGCAATCTCCCTACATGCGCAAACTTGACGATCAGGCCAGGATGGAACTTGGATTGGCGAGTGTTCCGCGATGTCTTGGCAATGACGCCACCATCGGATCTGTTCCGTATCTTCAGTTGTTCCCCAGGTGAACCCAAATTCTGCCACTAGGGTGCGCAAAGCAAGCGAGGACTTTCACCTAGCAGAATAATTATCCAGGAGTTCAGCACAGATTGTGCTGGATGCTGGCCCAAATTGCAAGCATAGACTGCAATTACATAATAGGCAGTCAGCGTGAGGCTGACATCTAGTGAGGGATATTTCGGCTTCGTTTTGCTGGACGCTCCGAGGTTTGGCTGGTGGCGAGTGGGTTTGAGTTTCAGAGCTCAAACAGGGATCAGATCAGTAGATGGTGCAATCTGATGTGTTGCAGGTGATAAGATAACAATTAATTGGTCCATCTTCATAACTTACCAAGCTCCGCCAAGTACTTGAGCATGCGGAGGTCGATAGTCCAGGTCACAGCTAACATGGACGTCCGACTGGGTGCATTATTCAAATCCATGACCTACGCGTTCTCAGGTTGAGCATTTGTTGTCGGTCGGACCGGTCATTAATCAGTTGTTGAGACGACCATTGGTCCATGTTCATCACTTTACTGTAGATCCATATTGTTTATAATCCTGATGGCTGGTAATTTGATACACACCGCGTTGACCTACCGTCAATAGGTTATGAGGTCGACGTGCACTTCGATGGCACCAGCACCTCACCAAATTTATGTGACTAGCAATTCTGATCGGGAGAGTAATGTTGAGATCTTCCATATTGCAAACGAGAAAACAAGTGGATAGATACGGCCATCCCAGCACAAGCGACCGCAGCCTTACAGCCCCTCATCCTCGTCAGTGTCCTCTGGATACAACTACCCACAGTCGGTCAACCCAATGTCAGACACACTCGACAAGACATACCTTTCCAGGGTTAAACAAGTTGAGCGGGTCAATCGCCCGCTTCACCGTTTTCATGAGCTCCACTGTGTCCTCGCCTAGTTCCTCGACGAGATATTTCTTCTTACCAACCCCGACGCCATGCTCTCCCGTACCTGACGCGTACCATGGATCAATATAAAAAGTGACAGAAGCAACGAGGACGGACGTACACGTGCCGTCCATGGATATGGCGCGATGAATGAGTCTGTTGACCGCTTCACCGACAGCCTTCAGTTCTTGATCGTCACGGAAAAGAAGGAGCCCATGAAAGTTGCCTGATAACGTCAGTATGCGCTTCATCTCGCACCAAGGGGGACATACCGTCTCCAACGTGCCCAACAATGGTCGACTTCAGACCAGACCTAGCGAGGTCTTCTTTCGTCTCGTACACAAGCTGGGAGAGTTTGGATACTGGAACGCTATCCGATCTCAGGTGGCTCGTCCCACGACAATCAACATGAAATAGTTACCATACGTCTGTCGTCCAACACTTTGTCCCGGGGTGCGACGCCAGTGTGGACATGAGCGCATACTTTCTGTTCTCCCAGATACTATCTGCCTCCTCGTCCGTTGCTGCGAATTCGAATCGAGTACTGCGGTGTTTTTGGACGATTTGTTGGACGACGAGGGAGGTTTCAGAGATAGACTCTGGTGAACCTTGGAGTTTGAAGAAAAGTGTGTCACGGACCGGGTAGGGTTTTTCGATGACGCCACCAGTATTGATGGCAGACATCACTATGAATCCCATGGGTCAGATGCATACTATTTTCGTTGGTACAACACAGACTGTGATCGTCGAGAAGCTCTACACATTCTGCGAGATCGTGAGTAAAGTTGAGCACGCGAACTGAATGAACACGAACGGATGTGAGGACCACAAGGTGCATTGAGGATTTCTTGAACGGCATTAACAGCATCCCTAACGTTGGGGAACTGTGCCATTGCGACCTTTGTTGGAACGCGAGGTGCTAGTCGAAGCGTAGCTGTTCTCAATTTAGCAAGGGATGTCATAAGAATGAGGGAGAAATCACCCTCAGTTACAATGCCCAAAGTACCCTCCGCACCAATGAAAAGTTTAGTGGTATCAAATCCTGCGGACGACTTGCGAGCCCTTTGACGCGTCTTGATGACTTTACCAGACGGGAGCACCACCGTCTGTCATCATTCATGTCTATTTTCATGTTGAATAACTAGATACTTACTACGTTGAGGAACCATTCTGCCTTTGCGGTACCGTATCTAACAGCATTTGCTGAGGACAATTGGTGTGCACTGAGAAAGAGTCGAGTAATGAAGACTCACTGCCGGAGCACCCCGTGCCAATCATTCCGCCTATCGTCTTTTAATGGCCATCACAATCCACTCTTACCCCCCAATTAAAAAGAACTTACAGCACCCGGACCCGGGTCAAGCTAAGGACAGAAGGTTGAGTACCACTTTGACATGGTACATAAAGAAGGCTCACAGGAAAGAATAGAGGGATGCCCTTTTCTTTAAGAATGCGGTTGATGTCGTCCCATCGAGCGCCGGCTTGGCAGCGAAGATCACCGTCGGCCTCTGACGAAGTGAGGAACGTGGTTCTGATGGGTACGAAATTACGTACCATTTATCTCCAGAATTTGGTCCATGGCAGACAGATCGACGCATATACTCCCAGAGGGATGCTAAACGTGTATTTAGTTTAGACATCGAGGCGTACAGACTGGTAGCAAAAAGCTTACACCACTGAAATGGCCTTCTAAACTGGTCGCGCCGCTATAGGGAACAAGAGGGACCCTGTATTTGCGCGATATATTTACGACTTTGACGACGTCCTCGGTGGACCTGACCTGGACGATGACTGAATGGGGCGAGCTGGCGTGGTAAGAATTCTCCGAAGAGCCGTAGAGTTCGAGGGAGTCTTTGTTCGTCCGGACACGATATCGTCCGGGGAAAGCATGTTGGAACTCTTGAATGGCCTTTTCGACGTCATCTGGACCGCCATACGAGGATGCTAGTACGACGGGGGTATCACTAGGGAAAGACACGGCTTGCGACTCGATAGCGTTCTCGTGAACATGCCTAACGGGATTACGGGCAGCGTCGTGAGCTAAACCCAATGTAAGATGCTTGAATTCATCAAATGGGACATCCCGTAGAGCATGAAGGCCGAATCCAACCGAACCAAGGGTGAGTAATGCACCGACGACGATTTTGCCTACTGCGTGGGGGGTGCCTTTCCAGGGACGAAACTCGGAATAGTGCCTAACGAGAGCACTGCTAGGTAGCCTTGTCGTCCTTGCACGGAATAAGATGTTGGCGTGCCTAAGGTACAGGGCCATCGTCAACGAACGTCGTGGGTAGCTTCCATAACGGGCGTCACATTTCTTGCACCAACGCCGTCTGCTGGATGTCGCGACAGGGTGGAAAGCTGAAACCCTTGAAGGTCTGTGCATTGTTATTTCTATCTACAGCGATCTAGAGTACAGGTGTAGGCTCCCAAGAAGGAGAAGAAGGACGAGGATGAGGACGATAAGGCGTTCAAGGAGAAGAAGAAGGCAGAAGAGGCTGCTCTAAAGGCTGCAAAAGACAAAGGTATGTACAATATCTGACAGAGCGATTGGGCCTCATCATGCTCGCTACCACACAGCTACCAAAGGTATGGACATGTCCTATCGTCGCACCCGTCGCTGAGCATCGATCATCAGGTGGTCCTCCTGGTGGTGGAATCAAGAAGTATGTCGTATCATTGACTTTTCTAGTAGATGTCGACGTATTCTCAGGTCCGGGAAGAAATGACTCGTGGATATATGACCTTTATTTCTCGTGTAGTATTTGTTTCAATTCAATGCATGGCTGACACGTAACCTCTTGTCGCCGCTGATTATCGTTGATCTCATCAGTTGAATTTATTCCCAGCGCGCTCACCACCGACCAATAATCCGCATCACTCACCACAGCTTTTCAGAACGCGTCACCTATGCCTCATTGGTCAACCGGTCACCCGCCGTAGATTGACCTTAGCGGAGTTGGCGGTGTCTAGCGCTTTGCTTGCGTTCCATCACCCCAGTCATGCCAGTAGACCTCGAAGCTCATTGCAAGCGAATACTTGATAATATCGTGACCACGTCGCAATCCATCCGTCGTTCCGCACTAATACATGCGAATGGCCAAAACCTTCAAGCTTCTCAGAGGCTTCGCAGTCAACTGGAAACAATCCGCATATCTGCTGACGCCATTCTTGAAATAATCACTGAAGCTTCTTTCACGGACTATACCATCGATGACGGCCTAGTGGATTGGCTATTCAGCGGAGAACTACGCTCGTGCTCGGGCAAGTTGAAAGAGATAGACGCTATGCTCAAACCCCTCGATCCCGTTCGGCCTGTCCGATGCTCTACTCGGCCCTTGGGACTGGGCGAAGACAAGCTCGCTGCGGCGATGGCCTTCTTCGATAGACACAAAGGCCTTTTCCACTTCTTGACTACTCCCGACATTTGGCAAGCTTCTTAGCAATAGTTTGGGCGCGTGTTTGACTCCGCTATCCAGGAATCGTGAAGGACTTCTCCACCAACTATCAGGATCGGAAGCACGAGCACCCCAAATTAGCGCACCTCCCGTTCCGGAGGACACAGGGTATCATGCTCAGGAAATCCAGTCAAGTAGCGAGTCTAGCCATACACCGAAAATAAGACATCTGAAGGAGTCTCATCGTGCGTATATGACACTTGATCCTTGAACTTGCTGGTGAAATTTGAAAGGCTAGGTCGACAACTGGAGGAGATTTTGAGATGGCTTGCCGCATTAGATTGCACAGATAAACATGATTATATGCACCAACTGCGCCAAGAAGGCACGTGCAAGTGGTTTCCCAACACAAATGTCTACGGGGAATGGAGGACGCGCGGGGCTCAGTTTTTGTGGTTGCATGGAAAGGGTATGTTTCTCAATACTTCGCGGGTGTTATGACTAATATCGCTCGTCGAATCCTGATAGCTGGTTGCGGCAAGTCCGTGCTAGTGTGGGTTCATGTGTCGTATATACATGTCTCGATGCTGACTCGTTTCAGTGCATCCACGATTGAGCACCTGAAGACTACGCTGCAATATGAAGAAGTGGTAATATTCTTCTACTTTGATTTTCAAAACGAGCGATCAAGGAGTCCCGTTGAAATGATGCGCTCATTGCTATCTCAGCTGTGTCGCCATCTTCTTGATCTCGGTGTTGACCCTGGGAATTTTCCCAATATGTTACTTGAAGAGAAAGGCGAGGGTACTCTATCTCTTAACGACCTTGACAAGCTTCGTGGCCTGGTGTCATTCGCTGCGGAGCGCTTTGTTCGGGAGCCTATTGTGGTGATCGATGCTCTCGACGAATGTGCAGATGTCGAGTCACTCCTCCGTGCTCTTCTCACACTATATGACGACAATAGGATTCGGTTGTTGATCACCAGCCGACCACATCAAGATATGATGCGCCATTTCACAAAATATCCCTCACTCTCCTTTAAAGATGTAGCAAAGGAGTTGGCGGCAGACATAGAGTTGCATATTGGACGGGAGATTGGTCACAACCAACTAAAGTTTGCCAGCCCAGAGATGAAAAAGGAGATCCACACGAAACTGAACGAAAAAGCAGAGGGCAGGTAAGATCCCCTTCAGGAGGTTGGCTACGTCTGAATAGATACCTTTCTTTCTAGGTTCCGGTGGGTTCAATGTCAGATCGATATCCTCAAACAATGCACGACCGCGCTGGAGCTGAAGAAAGCACTGGATAGCCTCCCATCCGAGCTCGAAGCAACTTACGAGAGAATCCTTGATGCGATCGACGAACGGAAGCTAGAGGGACACCTAGCACGGCGTGTACTCAATTGGCTTATAGTGGCATTAGAACCACTGCGCCTTGCTCAGATTGTCGATGCGCTTTCGGCTGATTTCCCGTCGCGGCGAAACATCATCCGAGAGGGTGTTGAATTGATAGCCATGTTGTCGAGCCTTGTATCGCACTGTCAAAAGACGGATGTTGTCTCGTTATCCCATTTCAGTGTCAAGGTGTGTCTCAGTATATATTCATCCCGTAAAATTTACATGTTTGTTCTACAGGAGTTCCTAACTAGCCCCACGACATTACCAATGTACCAGATCGTCTTGTGTGAGGCTCACGCTGCAGTGGTGCAATCATGCATGCGATACATTTCTGGTTTCTTGAAACAAGCGCCCTTCCTCAAGAACGTTGGCGCATCAAAATCCTGGCCAATGCTCTCCTACGTATTCTCTTCTGGCTTCCACCATCTTGGTCATATCAATCCCGAGTCAACTGTTGTTCTTGATTTATTGCAATCTCTGGGGTCAGACGTTCGTCATCACCCATCACACTGGGATCTTCTCTGCCAACTGCGAGAGGAGGATCGTCGATTGTTGTATCCCCTATGGCCGTTGTCAAGGCATGACTTTGTATTCTACATCTTGATCGCCTACGCCTCTACTGGACTTCTCCAAACATATCTCTCTAGTCATCAGCCTATCAAAGCAAGAGTTGGGACGAATCCACTTGTGTATGCTGCGGACCTCCGAAGGACCAGGCATGCAATCCTTCTTCTAGCATGTAGCACCGATATAAATGCGCGGAGCTTGGCCATTGACGACTCGCACCATGTGTCACCACTCGAGGTTTCCATCAATCGCAATGAGGATGTGCTCGTTAACGAGCTTTTGCAGAGGGGATGCGTGGTAACATCAGAGCTCCTTACAACCGCCATTTACTTGCCGTGGTGCAACGCTCGGGTACTTGTGAAGCTCACACAAACTGACGAGTTTGTAGAATGGGCTCACTCGATTAGAGACGAAACCCTGTATCACGGCATATTCAACAGTGCGAGGCCGAATGTGGGTGATATCAAGAAAGCGGACAAAGACCACGTTGCGCTAGCACGGCGACTACGCCAGACTGGCCGGGACCTTCCCGCGGATAGTCCTTTCGGAGTGGTGCTGATCAAGCGTGCCTTGTACGCGGCGCATACTTCGATGTTCGAGTACCTGCTGCCACCTGACAAGCCACCACCTGCCCAATTTCTTCTGGAAGCATCAACTGGCGACACTCCTGAGACAGTTTCCGTCGTCCGTTTCTTACTCCGGAAGGGAGCCGACGCAAACGCGGTCACGAGCTGCGGAGACACTGTCCTTCATCTCGCTGCAATGTGTCCCTGGGAACCACGGAGTTTGGAATTAACAGGAGTATTCATCGACGCTGGATGTAACCCACACGTCACGAATTCACGGGGCGAGACCTCGTTGACTATCGCAGTAAGGCGTGGATATGCCTCAGTAGTGGAACGCCTGCTTTCATGCATTATCCCACCCCCTCCCTATGGGGTCAATGTACACTCTATTGCAGCGAGTACCAAGCATCAAATCGGAGAAAGGTACGCATGACGAGGTCTCCAACTCAAAGCCTGAGACCTGGGTATACTAACCTCGTCGCAGTTATTATATGTACGGTGGTTTTGCGCCTAACACGGACCCTTGGTCAAATTACAGCCTTCCTGACTCGGGTATAAAGGAGGGTCATGGCGAGGTGATCCCCCCGTGGAACAGACGCACGTACCTGGTTGGCAATCTACCTGAGCACACTGCTAGACAACACAGTGATGAGCGCAATTTTGCGAGTGCCCTTGGAACGAGACGCGAGGTTCTCGCCTACCAGCCGTCTGGCAGCTCGGTAAACGCTGGAAACTGGGGAGCTATACGAACTGGTCGTCTCCAACCGGTCTTCATGCATGCGCTTCCCAGCGATCCTGTGCCCCCACCCACCACTAGTACGTCCGCGTCTCTCGTCTTCAGACACGAGGCCTCACGTGAGATACAGCATTCCCGACGCGATCGCGCGGTGAGTGGTGGGGTCCCCCAGACGCCCACATGTCTCGGTGTTGGTGGACGACGACGGATGGGAAGCCATGCGAGGCACTTATCTCGGGGGATCGCAGAAGCGTGACGAGCCACCTCCGGGATAGGCATGGCGACTTCTCCTCGGACGGAAAGACGATCGCGTGCGCCTGGGCGGGGTGCACGGTGTCGATGCAGCGGAGGAACATTCCGCGTCATATCCTCGCTTGTCACCTTGAGGTCAAGGTGACGTGCCCTGGGTGCGGCATGGTTCTACACAGGGCGACTGCGGGCAAGAGACATCAACAAGTGTGTCCGGGGGCGTTGGATGCTGACTTGGGAGACGAGGGCATCTATTAGAAAAAGCCGATGCTACTAATGTGGGAAGAATTCACCGTGTGGATTTTGCATAGGCCTCTATGCAGGCTCCTACACAACCGTCAGGGTAAGTGCAAGGCTATATCCTAGTACCTAGGGGACATTGTACATATTTAGAACTACATTCAAACACCGCCAACTTTAAATTACCGACGGTTGTGATGCTTGCAGCATGCTCGGCCGAAAAAAAAGGATATCTGAGTGATTAGTCGGAGACTGAGTAGATTTGTAGTTTTTATAGTCTTCAATCTTCAATCCATCATGCACGTTGAGCTCCACCGCGACTGGGATGTGTGTCAACTCTCTTGTTGTTGATCGCAGTTGATCTCGTCGCTGCAGGTGCTGGGTCCATTTCCTATCCACGCCCGCGAGCAGCACTTTCTCTCTCCCGCATACCCCCTCGATCGTGAGTTGATTCATACCAAGACTCATCTTGCTCACTTTCGTCCCAGTCTCTTTGCCTATCGACACTACCATACAATACCCCACGTCACTCGCCCACACCGCCCATGCTTCGTGGTCACAGACAACAGCGGAGCCAGATGGCACTATTCACGTATCACATCCAACCGTTCCTTGGGATCAAATACGTGTATCACAGGGCTGGGCGGGTCTTCAACATCTAAACACCCTACGGGGTTGGCTATCTGTCTATCTCGATGCTACCGACAACGCCTCCGAACCCTTTCTCCACACTGAACTCCTCCAAGGCGCATTCTTTGCGATTCTTCCACCACCTGATTCTCCGGAAAGAAGGACGCATGTCCCGGAATGGCATTGCGGGAATATATACGCGCTGGAGAGGGCTCCGGTGCAGCTGATCAGGTTTCCCGCGCTTCCTGTACAGAATACCAATGTAACGAGGTATGAGGTGATTATATGTGCACCATATGAGGTGTGTCCAGTTCCTCCCACGTCTTTTTGTATTGATCGCAGTAGATACGCCTGTTTGGCGACCCGCTCGCATACTCTTCGCCGTATCCAATTCTAACACTCAAATTTTCCGTGTCTCTTCAATTCCCATATTCCCCACTGCCCTCGGATGAAAGAGATAGAGCCCAATACCCCATCGAAGGAGCACCACTCCAGCAACTTCCTACACACTGCATAATCCCCTACATCGTTGATGGCACGCCATTCGGTGAGGCGATGGGTATCGCGGTTCAGTGTCTCGATTTCGGACACCGAACCGAGGACTGCCAAGGCTACTGGTCAGTCACTACTGCTCGCCTTACTCCTCCTTCCATACCTCTCCCATCCTCATTGGCCGTCCAACTCCTCAACGAAATTCCCATACGCATAGCACCATCCCAAACCCGTATCATACCTTTTCGCTTGTGTATATCTCCGTGCGAAAGGATACCAGTAGACGTTAAGCAGCTACATGTAGAGCTCACATGTGTGCCCTCTGCATCCGTGTGCCAAACAACCATTGATCAATCTTTATCTCATATTCATGGTAATCCACCACACGGGATACAGGGCTCTATCATTCTCCAGACTGCTCTCCCGCTAACCCATGTTTCACTTTGGACACAGGAGGAACATGTCCCCATTCTGGCCTCGTATTTCTTCGCGAGCTCGATGCCCTCTGTATTTCTAGTGAAGCCCCCAAGGGAAGCCTTTGGTATTTCTCAGGTTGTCTCCGGACAGCGCAACAAACTCGACACAGCCAAATGCAGAGGTAACGAACCGATCCTTGCCCTTCGTAGGTCCGATACTCCACCCCTTCTACTCACCTAACGTATTCAAGACGGCGCAGGTGTGGACATTCGCACTCAGCCGTTTTGGCCAGACTCGCTTCTGCGCCAAAAGTATGCGTGGGTCGTGATGCCCGAGGGACGTACTGCCTGGGTGCGCTTTCGATCTTTACTGTTCCTTGCCTTTTAATCATCGTTTATATTGATAGGGACTCGATTGGCACGGTCTGTCGGCGACCGATGCATTCGCAGCCGTCACTGCCCTCTCACGTATTTTGTCTGGCGCAGCCTCTGGCAGATGGGCACAGTGGGGCTTCGATCCTGACACGCGTGTCATTCTCATGGGTCACTCCAACGGTGGACAAGGCGCGTGGTATATGGCGAGTAGATGGCCCGATCGTGTGTGTGGTGGTGGGGTCTTTCTCTTTCTCTGTCCATCCCATACTGAATGTTTTACAGTTGTTCCGGCCGCGGGATACATCAAATCTCAGGACTATGTCTCTTGGTGTATGAGTCGTTTCGCGCACTTTGTCGATCCAGTGTTGCGTGCAGTTCTCGATGGTTCATTTACGCCAGACGACAATGACTTGTTCCTGGGGAACTTGGTGGGCACGCCCGTGTTGGCCTTGCATGGGTGAGTTTTTCTGAATACTCAAACAAAGGGGGTAGCCACAAAATAGCTTTTTTGGTCAACTGACGATGTCTATCCTTAGCGGGGAAGACAACAATGTGCCAGTGTGGCATACACGTGAACAGGTGGGGATAATAAAGACTTGGGATCCTGATGCGGACGTGACGTGCGTGTTCTTACTCCTCAGCTATAGCGTTGGCTACATTGTTTCCCCACTTTTCTTGACATGGCTTTTGACGAGCAGATACCACGAAGACCCTGGGAAACCCCATTGGTACTCTGAGGTCTTGTCCAACGAGCGCGTACAAGCGTTTCTAGATAGAATATACTTTTCCTTGTCAACGCGCTCAGTAGAGAAGGCACCAAGTGCTCATGCTCTCACGAGTCAGGAACTCAAAGCAACAGATTTCACCCTCACGGTCGCAGTTCCAGCGGAGAGCGGCTCATTGATTGGGTGGCAGATTCTTGCACTGACGATCCCTGGACTGTGAGTATCCCGTGTGAACTACGCCGTAGACTGTTTTTGTTGACAACGTCTAGTTTGAGTCGACTTCGAGTGACAACCGACCCCCAAGGATGTGTATCAATTCGGTCGACGAATGTCTCGGTGTTCTCTCTTCGCTCGGGCACAAGTTATGACATCAAGAAAGGGACCAAGTTTATCATCGATGGCGACGATGTTCTCGTCGACCTCGATAACCCTGTTGGTACGATCTTGTTCGTCAGAGACGCTAACATAGCGGGGTCCCATCTCAAGTCGCCCTGGAAGGTATGGATCCCACTTGGATTGCACATTTTCGAGCCGCAAACTGCTTCGCAGATTCTCCCGTGTCCTGACCCGTCAATAACGGAAATCTATCGGCTCCGCGCGCCACCCAGACGGCTCCAATCAATCCTCTCTGCAAATGCCCCACTTACCTTGCTCGTCCCGTCTCTGGCATCGTCCCCAGAACTCTCCGCAGCCCTCCGCGTCGCATACGCTCTTCAACTCTTCCACGCGCTCGACGCCCAAATCATCAGTATCGCCGAGGTCGACAAGCCGAACTCGAACGTCCTCTCGGGAAACCTCGTCGTCATCGGTTGTGCCGACACGCCCCTCATCCAACACTGGCTCAAGGACAGCATCTGGCATTTTACCAACAAGGCGTGGCATATCGGCACGACGCGTTTCGATCGGCCGTCCTCGGGTACGTTTTGCCCATTGTGCGCTCGACGTTGCCCTGACGCGTGCACAGCGATCCTGTTTTGCCAGCCGCATCCTTGCGACGGCAAGCGTACTGCGCTGTTCGTGCAGGCTACGGACGCGTCGGGACTGGAGCGTGCTGTGCGGTTGTTCCCGGTCCGCACAGGCGTGCTCTCGCCCGACTGGCTCGTTGTGGACGGTCGCGCGGACGCGATTGGTGCTGCGGGCGTGCAAGGTGCAGGGTACGCCGTCCCTCCCCTATACCTTGTCTCTACTCACTTGATTGTTCGTTAGCGTGTATGGCTGGAAACCGACGCACGAGGACGTCCCGACCAAGTGGGAGTGGAATGAACGGATGTCGTGGCTCGACTAGCACAGTCCATACAAACAATATGCATAGAATTCGTCTGTACATTAGCGTACGCAAATAGGATCGTGAACAAGATAAATCAGTGTGATCGTAAGGCGGACGAGGTCGCATATAAACAATCGGGAAGGCGAAACGTTCAACGATCGCGCAACGCAAAAAGGTCATGAACAACGTCGAAATAGTCGTTACGACGGACCATCTGCGGGAGAG
>JBBPMY010000701.1:0-12570 GCA_038090615.1 Phylloporus gajari
ATTAAATAGTTGACTAAATATATGAAGTCTCTAAGATATCTAGATAAATGTCTTACTATGTATATATGTGTCTGATATATTTGAGTCATTTGAATATATGATGAACTAGATATCTGAAATGTCTGAATGTGTGATTAACAAGACATCTGAAATATCTGAAATATCTGAAATATCTAACCATTGAGTATACTAAGTGTCTGAAGTATCTGAGGTATCTGAATTGTCTAGTGTTTTGATGTTCTAAATGTCTGAGATCTCTGAAACATCTGAATCTCCAATAGTCTAGATATCTAAGTTTCTGAAATGTCTGATTTCAGACAGTTAGATACTTAGAAGACAAGTGTTTTTATTTTTCAGACTATTTAGATCCATTTCAGAAACATCAGAAAAATTGTGGTTTTCCTGATGTGGTGATATGAACAGTTCACACTGTGTCACAAATATTTGGTAATTCTCTGGCTTTCAATTCCCTGCTATCTTTACCAGGATTGCTGTAACAGTCCTATGAGGAATCATGTGAGGCATGGAACAACTCTTCATAACAATATACTTACCGTTACCAATACTTGCTGATACTTGACACTATAATCATTGCTTTTACTGTCAATCTTGGGCCCCTATTACCAATGTATTGTCTTTATTTCTCAATTGGCAAAGGGCTACACATACTGATTCTATGGGCCTGTTTTTTACATTGCCATCACTGTCACTTTCCATATCACTGGCCTATCATTGATGTTAGGGCTCAGCTTCTTAATCAATGGATGAGTGAACATACCCCATCCTTTGCTGACTCCAATTCATTATTCTTGCAATCATCTTCATCACCTCCCTCAGTATCCTGATACACATGTTATCTTGCTGTTCATTCATCATCTGATTTAACCACTTACAAAATCCTTTCCTTTGTCTGCTTCATCATCATCACTGTCATCGCTGCTGTCTCAGTTGCTACTCTCATTGCTCTCTTTACTGCTCTCTTCATCACCTACTGCATCAACAATTTTGCTTGCCCAGTTCAATGTATGATAGAATTGGAACACCAGTACAACCTTGCAATCCTTGCAATCTTTCCAAAAATCAAGTATTTTTGTGATCTGAGCCTTTTGTAATTTTGATGGTTTGCCAAGATCCATGTTGGCTGGCATATACTTCATATCGAAAAACTTCCACAGATTGTTCACTATTTTTGTTCAAGGAACTTTGACTTTGAAACTTCTAGCAGCAATTCCTATGCATTTGTCAATGTTACTCCTTCAATTGATATTTATCACTTACTGTAGTATCTAGTAATGAATTCACAAATCAGTTGTTTGCACTACTCAGGGAACAATCACAAATATCTGGAAGAAATGGAATTCCATCTCTCAAATATGTCACCTCTGTGTGTTGTCTCCCCTTTTTCTTTGGCCAATGATCTTGTTCAGATCCTGAGTCAGCAGAATCATCTTTCCCATTAAAAGCCATCTGAACATATGAATGCCATGCCTGTTGAATGGGTTTCATTTTGCTATGTTCCAATCCTACAAAAGTATCACCTTTGAGATGATCATTAAAATCATGTCTACAGATCTTGTCATTTTCTCAATTGTTCATCAATGAACTGCACTCATGTTGTATAACAGATCTTGGCCTTTTTATCTTTCCATGCTGCAAGTATGACTACTCTTGTTCTGTATTACTGCCACATCTTGTTAGTGAAGTCCTGAGCAAACTTTTGCCCTAAATTATCTCCATTTCTGCATATTTCAGTTGGTGGTTATGTCAAATCAGTGATACTCACTGAGCACAAATGTAGTTGGGTAGCATTTTGTGATTCCATTCAATTGCCATCTTCTCAGTAGCCACCAGTTCACTTTCTGTCTGCTTGTTCATGACCATTGTGAGGCATTTCTGGTAATGCTTCATGTATGTTGTCAAACCAGGAGTGGTATTCCATTTTTCCCTAATGATTTTCCTGATGTCACCACTGTACTCTTCACCAATCACATGTCTCTTGTCCCAAGGCTTGTCATGGGTCTTCAACTTTTTGAGTTTGCAAGTCCTTGCCAATTCCTTCAGCCAGTCTTAGTAATCCTGTCATTTGTGAGTTTAATTACATTGTTGCAATTGCATACTCATGTCCTTCTGCTGTTCCCATTGTTGTCTGCTCATTGACTGAGTTTTGACAAGACTATGGGCAGCCCTACTCATTTTCCTCCAAACATCAGCTCAGCCAGAGTTATCTTTCTGAGCTACCTAGTCTGCTTTATGGTCCTGCAAAAGATGCAGCTCATTGATGGAAAATTTGATGGGCATATTGAAGATTGTGGAAGTGTTGAACACAAGGTCAACAAATTTTTCCACAACACAAAGTGCTGAATATGACTAGGCATGCAAATAACCCTGAATTATGCCACAACCACAGCCTCACAATAGTCAATGTGTTATCAAACCTCATCCAAGGAAATCCTACATTATCCTGTTTGTGAGGGCAAGAACTTCAAGAGTCTCTGAAGCAGTGCCAATTTTGCCATTTGTAAGCTTCATCTGGCATAATTCTCATCAAGGTCAAAAGGATGAACATGTAGCATATTTGCCAGTGCAGTCCCTGATGACATTGGTTCTCAGCTGATCACAGCCATTAAGGAACAATAGTTGCAGTGACTTTTTAGTGAAATCACAGACCACATTCACAGCATCAGAATATCACAAGAAGAGTAAAGAAAGTCATCCATGGCACCCCAGTAAAGATGGTGACATACACCACTATTGAGACCAAGAGAGGTCCTAAGACAAAATTGCTGAAGTTCACTCCATCCAGGATAGTTCAAAGTAGTAGTCTTGTTCAAACCTCCCCATCAAAACCAGCCACATCAAATGCTCTGCCTCCTTTGTTTGACAGTGATGTGTTGAATTCTGGCAATAATCAACACAGTCCCATCACCTTCAACCTCCAGAGAAAGAAGGTAAGTAGAATGACTCTATTCCAATGCCCACCAAGACATCAACTTTCCTTTGGACACAAAATGATTTTTTGAGAGACTGGTTACCATCTCAAGCTCAATACATGACCACTTTACTAGGCATGGAAGCTCCTCCAATAGAATGAATATGTTCTGTGAACAACTGCCAAAAGGATGGAATATTTCGATGCATGAATTGCTTCCTGCAGCCCATGTTTTGTACAGTATGTTACAGGGATCAACATACCCAACATCCTTTCCACAGGATACAACAATGGGTTGGTCAACATTTTGAGGATTCATCTCTTGCACTAGTGAGTTTTTGACCATTAACAAAATTCCAAAGTGAATCCTGCATTCCAGGCAGGCATGAAAATTCATTTGGGTCATAATAGAATGCCATGCCCCAACAGTGCCCAGTGTGCCAAGGATTGGGAAGGTGATGACGAAATATAGGAGGACAAAGATGTGGACAATCTACCACTGGCACTACAAATACTGAATAAAGGTGGATGTCTTACTGTTATTGACACCACTGGGATTCATTTTCTCAATATCTCTGGATGCAAGTGTGTCGATTCACCTGATTTACATCTCCAACTTTTTGACACACAAGTATTTCCAGTAAGCACAATTTGGTCAAAAACTGTGTTTACCTTCCATGTCTTGGATGACTTCTTTCACAATAATATAGAGTGTGGGACATTGGTGATGAATTATTACAGCAAGCTTCAGTGAATAACCTCAAATGCATTTCCACATGTATTACCAGTATGTATATCCATAGAAAAAAAGCAATATTGACAAAGTTTCACAGGATTGGTATCAGGAGTTGATGTGAGTGTCATAACAATGGCGATTATTGAAAACAATGAAATGGAATGGATTTGGATTGGATGATGACCCACCCAGAGATAGAGATCTGGCATTATTTTGTCTAGCATGCCCTCAACCTGGAATCTATATTGCCATTACCAATGACAAAAACTTCACTGATTGGCAATACACTACAACCATAGTTATGGATGGCAATTTCAAGGCTGAGCATATGCAAACTCAGCAGCCAGAGGACAATGTATGGTTGGCCAATGGCCAAGAATTCATTGTTAAGCGATTGATGTACCAGACATATCTTGCTGAAATGAATCACCTGGCAGAGGTAATCTAATTCACACAGTATATTCTAGTAATGCTAAATGCTGCATTCTCAGAAATCTGACTCCAACAATCACCAAGTGGTGAATAAAGCCAACACACAGCGACATTGCCTAGAGGCTATTGGTTTAGGAGGCTGTGCTTGTGCAAGACACAGTTGTTGGTATCCAAACAGTATTGTGGATTTCCAAGTGGGAGAGGGGTGAGTGTCATAATTCCAGTTTACAGCTCAGACAAAGCAACAATCACTAGACGACTTAATATGGACTATGCCCTGTGTCATTGTCTTCATCACAACATGGTCAGAATTTCTCATGTGATCATTTTCTATGACATGAATTGTCAATACAGTAAAAAGTTAACATATAGAGTTCAAGTGAACAAGTACATCTCATTGCCTGTAGAGATGGAGTTGGTCCCAGCAATCAGGGCCTGGCATATCCACAGCCATTGCCAAGAATGTCTTGTTTGATATGGTGGAAACTTTATTCAGGGGGCCAGTTGCATTAATGGTGAAATTATGGAAACACTGTGGTCCTTACTCAATATCATATTGCCATCTGCATGAGGAATGTTGGTGGCTCACAGGCAAGAATTGCTGGACTATCAAATGAACAATTCAAACTTTTTAAAAATGATCAGAATGAGTGAGTAAATTGGTAATGGCAAAAGAATGTGATTAATTTTAAGCATTCAGGTCAATCATTGAAATGAAAGTTTGCTATAGCAAAGTGAGCATTGACTGAAGCCACAGAAGCATTCAACAGACTTGACAATGCAGTCCTAGTGGCCACGTGAAATCAATGGGTGAATGACAAACAGAATGCAATGCAAGGGTGAAAGAAAGATGTGAGAATCATGGATATTTATGAGATTAAAATGGACTGAGGTGATATAATTTACCTTACCTTGGGCAAGTGTTGTGTTGACCATTAGTAAATCAGTGATTTAGACACAGCTGTCACAATGTTACAGTAGAGTGACAGCAGAGTGACAGTATATTACAGCATGACAGTCACACACAGTCACATTATCACAGTCACACAGCTGTCACAGTAGGCCACAGGACCCTCACAGGCCACACCAGCCACATAGAGACACAGTCAGCTACAGTTGAAGTCCGCAAGGACTAGGAAATGCTAACTAGCATTTTCTAGTCCTTGTAGACCTAGCATTTTTTTGAGCAAACATGTCACATAACCAATGTTTGTCATTCCACACACCACACCACTACAACCACTACAGTCAAACATCCAATGTCCAACAGCTCACATCACCACTAGAGTAGTCCCACCACACCCATCAGGGAAGCACATGCAGTAACAACGGCCATGATAACACACCCCTGACACCTCACCTATCATCTGGCCACCTCCATGTCCCTCAAACTGTTGACAAGCTCAACAGCTTGTTTGACAGTGTTGGCCACCACCATCAACCTCATACCACATGCCATAGCCCCTCAGCATTCAGCACTTGCACCAAGGGCCAATGGCCTTTTCTCTGGACTTCCCACTGTCCCTACATTCCCCTGTGCCATCAATGAGCCCAATGACTCATCAACGACATGACCCACCACTCTGACACTCTGCTGTGGCATTAGTGAGCCCATCACCCTATTTGACACACCCATGACCTCAACCTGCCACCTCACATCTTCTGTCATGCCAACTGCCAGTTCTATGCCTGCTCATATCATTGATGGGACCAATGTGTCTCCTCAGCTATTAACATGCTGTGGGTCATCCCTCCAGCTACTGACACATAGCAACAATGATGTGAGTGCAACTGCACATACACTATCATATGCCATGACAATAGGACATGGCAGACTCCACCGTCAGTCCAGCTATATGTGTGCAATTGCATGTGCGCAAGACAACAAGGGCAAGGGCAACAACACCAATGTGTTTGCCCTCCCCTCCCACTCCCACTCACCCCCTCCTGCCATCTGACCACAATGATGATGCAATGTCATTGATGCCCAGTGCCATCAATGACACCACAGCAATGACACATTAAAGCTCAACCATACTCCAGCATGATGATAACAGGGATGACAGTGCCTATCTGTGTGTTTTGCACCCATGCCCCCACTCGTCCTCTCCAGGTGTCAATGAGCCCAATGGCTTGTTCAACAGCCCCCCAACCCTCTACTCTCTTGAACCATTGATGAACATGACGGTTCACTCAACACTGCCATCCTCTGCTACCTCCCCACCCCCATGCAGCAACCTGTGCACCATTGCACCCACACCATGCACCACAGCAACAGGAGCCAGGTCGGGATATGATAACAATGATGCATCAAAGATGAGGTTGCAAGAACAACCACAACTGTGATACAACAGTGACAACAAACAGATGACAGGTCAATGGTCACAAAAATGACCACAGTCCTGGTGTCCACACTCCATTGAATGCAATGACAACAAGGGCATGCACAGGGCCACAATGGCAGGACAGGGGTACAACCACACCTACAGCCATGAGGTGACTGGGACAACAAGGATGAGTCAGGGACAAGGGTGCAACCACACCCATGACCAGGACTCAGCCAGGATAACCTAGCAATGTGACAAAAATGACAGCACATTGTGAGAGCTGGGGAGGGCAGGACCACACCCACAACTGGAATGCAACCAAGACAAGGGGTTGACCAGGATACAATGACAATGTGCTATGCACAACTGCACCTGCCCCAGACATGCAGTAGGGATAACAACACTAATGTGCATACCCTGTGCCCTTGTATCCCAGCCATCAACAAGCTAAATGGCTCATTTGATGGCACCCACACCACATGCAACACAACAACCATGCCACAAGGGGCTATGGTGCAAAATGCAACATGTATAGTGGGGAGGTCATAACAACCATCATGACAATGGGGACCATGTGCACAACAAGGTTGACATGTCAAGGATGTGACAAGGGAAAGGGGGCATGGTGAGCATGGTGGCAAGATGGTCAGGACAGTTGGTACAGTAGCTAGTAGCACATATGTATGTAGTTTACAAGATATCATCTATTTCTAAATTATTTGAGTTGGGTGAAAAAAAAGGTGTCATACTGTACATGCTGTGTGACTGTGGGCTCACTGTCTGTGTATCTGTGGTGCTATGGTGCTGTGTCACACTGTGACAGGACTGTGACCTGTCTGCACAGCCAGGACCTAATTGTATGACTGTAGCTGCTGTACAGCCACTTTGCAGTTTACTGATGACATGCGTAATAGCTCCAATGGTGAAGGTCATGGAGCTAGACCTGTTAAGCAACAAACATGTCAGGTGAGAAGCAACAAAAGGCTCCATCACCTGGATTAGCAAGGGACTGTGGATTGAGGAAGTACAAATTGCATTGAGATTACAAATCAAAGATTCTGGGGTCAAACCTTTGGACAATCAGCTGCTGGTAATTTCCAGAAAGCAAGAGCAAATAGAAAGCAACATCATCAAATTCAATACAGTGGCAATAAAATTCATCAGCCATATTTTGGATGCTGATGACTCATCAATATCATTTGCTAAAGGGACATGGAATGACACTGGCGATGAGAACACAAACTCTGACAATGATAGCAATGATTCCATGGAAGGGGACTGCTTATTCAGAAATCCATTTATGGCTAAAGACAGAGAGGAATCGTCATCCACCACATTAGTTGAGCATATGTCTATCTGCTTATCATTGATGATCAGGGTAGATCATTGCAAGGCTGCTGATTTGGCTTATCTCATTGACCAAGAGATGAAGTTGCACATTGGTCAAGCTAACAACACATTGCATGAGTTACAGCTTGCTCTTGTGGACAAAGCAATACTATTTTGCATGGAGGTTTGGCATTCCAAGTCTCAAGGGACAAAAACCCAAGCATGGTCAAAAGTCAGTAGGATCCAGAAGACAGTTTGTCAACATGCACATATATACCACTGAACAAGGACATAATTACTTCAGTTGGGGGTTGATGACTATACTGCTTTACACTATTGGCCATTATTGAATACCAAGCTAAAAGTGACCTGATCCTAATTCATGTGAAGAGCAAAACTTGACCTTACCTTGGTTTTGATCTTGTGACATTCCAGGAGATACTGAAGTTGACAATTGGCTCTCAGAATATAGGTTATATGTCATATATTATATGATACTAATGTCACCATGTCATAGTTTATTGTGTGTACTGGCTGAGAGTGAAAGCCTGCAAAGATAGATGTACCAAAAAAATCCAGCTCTTACAATGGGAAGCAGAATGGACCAAAGAATTTTTTCACCAAAGATCCACAATTTTCAGGCATAAAGCAGCAAATGCCATAGAAAATAATGATCGGGGCCCAGTAGCATATTGGCATAGACAAGCAACTTTATATGTGCAATTGGCTGAGGGAGCAAATCAATGCAGACGGTATATGCACAGTGAGCAGATGAGCCATACATAACTTGTTAACAAGTCCTTATATACAATAGACACATGGTTCTTGTCACTGATGTCCAAATATGGTCAGTCACTACAATAAGTGAAATTTGAACTCCACAGATCCACATCATGGACAATATAAGGCTGGTTTGTTACTGTTGACCATTCTTAAACTACAACCCTCATGTCATCAATGGTGAACAATTCTGGCTGACTCAACTCGCACTCAATCTTCACCAGCAATTATGCCAATATGTTGCTTATTCTCAGATACTGCTGCTGTAGGGTAAAGATTGCTGTGGATGTTCTTAAAAATGGGCCACCAAATAATCACTGCTGGGATGATTTTCAGGTGGAAATGGTATGTTCCATTCTTCTTTATTGCATGAAATAACACATATACGTTCTTAGCAATTACTCAATCAGATCTATATATTCAGCACTCTGAATAGCATGTTCATGCAGCTTTCACAGGCTGCACGGGGGGCACTATCACTTGTAATCAACACAGATATCTTTCTCAATCAATTAGAGGAATTGTCCCAAAATTACAAGTTAATGAGGATGATAGCAAGCAGTCATTTCATATGGAGTGATTCACTCATGCATGGTGGATGCCAACATCGCCACTGCTTGCTGCAGACTTTGCAGCGATATCATTTGGTGACCTTTGGAAAGCTGCAATTGAGGCCCACAGAGTATGTTAAGCAGTACCTCTTTTACCTAGATTAAAATCATACAGGACAATTGTTGAAATTACTAGTGTATTAACTTTAGTAATAAGTACTAATCATTTGTCTATAATGCTAATGATTAGTGTTAACCTAATAGTGTCTGTCATGCTAATAGGTCATTAGGATAACTATCCTAATGATGTCTGTCATGCTATTAGCAAATCATCCTGGTCAATATTCCTAATGTACCACATATGGAATAAGTGACACATGTCAATCATTAATAATTGACATTGACATGATACTTTGATCCTAGTGTCAATCCTAATTGATCCTATGATCCTAAACATTCCTATTGATAATCTGAACAATAGGAAGTATTATCTATTGTCCTGTCGACATATCCATTGTTCTAATACTAGAACAATGAAGTCTACATTAAGAGAACAATAGATAGATAGATTGTCCTACAACAAATTATAGATCAAACTCAGTTATCTCAGACTGAATTCTATATATATATATGATACTTTTATACATGAAACAGTAGACACAGAATACATACGAGTCAGATCACTTGTATCAGACTACTTCTATCAATTAGAAGTCATTTCAACTATCCTCTATCAATCTAGACTCTCATACCTCAAGAGAAGCCTCTGCTAAGTACATTAAGTCTCAACTGTACATACTCCCTTCGTTGTACTGTACACCCCAGTGGAACAAGCTTCAGTTTCATTAGGTTATGAGCTCTGCCTCCATTCTATAGGCAAAAGTGATTACTGTCTTCAATATAATCAATGCCTTGCAGATCTGAGGCACTATCAGAGCTTGAGACCTTTACTCTCCTACTCCAAAAGAATTATGGAGAAGAAGCTCTTATTGAGATTTTATCTCATAATCTGGTGATGTGGACAGCTACCCACACTCTCAATAATCACATTGGGACTAGAGACTTAACCCCTAGTGCATTAGCAACTATGGGCTCTAATATCTCTGATCTCACATTCTCAATGGTCAATTACTTTGATGATGATACTGACCAACAGTATATAGAGATCAATCTATCTAAGGATCCTATCCATCCTGTTGAGATTACAGAAACACTCATCATAAGTAAGGAATCATCCAATTGTACCCATATTATAGGAACTTATATCCTTGTCAATTATCCTGATCCTACATCCTATCATTGTTGTCTCTTCTATGGATCTATCAGGGAATCAGACACTACCATATCTGCTGGTACCTTTAGCAAACTGTTCAACATCAGCTCGATCTTGGACATTGCTACAAGAGATCCTAGACATGCATCTCCTATATACTCTCCATCCTCCACTCTACAAGACTACTCCATTGATCCCTATCCAATTACTGTTCCTGCTCCTCCTTCTGTTATACCTATACCATCTTTTGAACAGGTAGAATCAACCTCATCATCCTCAGGTGCCACAAGTGGATCAGAACCACAAGGCATCACTGGTGAGGACCAACAGTTATCTGTTGAGACCAGAGAAATTAATACATCACCCATGTAATCTATAGTCTATTCCTCACTCCACCAGATCGACTTCCTGTGATAGAAAAATCACCTGATCCCATTGTCCAAACCCTTTCTGAGTCAGTCTCAGGAAGATCATCCCATTCATCTCATTCCCATTCATTCCAATCCTGCCCTAATCAATCTCTTCCAAATTCACCTACTCCACCTCATCCATCTCATGCTAGACCTCCTCCTTTATCCTCTGATGAACCATCTATCTCTGCTGAAGAAAGGCACATGAAAGAGGCCATTGATTTTCTAAATGGCATTCCAAACTGCCTTGCATAGAGTCAGGGACTATCTGAATGAGGCTCCATCAGGAATCAACCTGTGGAAGCAATTCCAACTCATCAACTACAAAGCTCTGATTGAGCGAGTAGATTCTCTAGACCAGATAGATCCTCCTCATCTCACTCGTCTCAGGAAAGACCCTTGACTTTTAGCAGAGGAGAATCAAATGGATCTAGAGAAAATGTATTCAGAGATGGAAATGCTGGAAGCTGCTTGAATCCTGGCCAATATAGGACCAGGACCATCTACTCTCTGCCAAACCATTATAGATGTCACCCACACACAGTCCATTTTGCAGATTCAGCCCAAGGATCTTCAACACTTTCCCAAGCCCCCATCATCCACTATCCAGAACTAGGTTGTCTAATCCCATTTGCCAAAGGGATTATATCCACCATCCCACACAGACAGGTCAAAATCAAAATAATTGATGCAATCAGGGACAAAGGGGATCCCAATCAATTCATTCCCTTTATGACTCAAGCTCTTCGTCATCAAGTTCAGTACAAAATTCCCCTAGCAGGAGGAATCTTAGGAGAGAGTTGAGCTTTAGATCTAACTGATCAACATGCCTCAATTCTAACTCTGAACCTTCAGGTTCTAGGACTTGAGAGCTCGAAGGAGAATGAACTCGTTATTCAAGGACCTCTTTATCATGGTGAACAACTCATTAGCTTCTTGGAAAGAAATGGATACCCCATTCCAGTTCAGTCTTATCACAACACTCCTTACTATTTATATAATGAGGGATATCCAATCTTTGACATCAGGATAGAAGATACTTGGACAATTCATCATACCATGCAAAGGTCTGAACCCAATCTTGTTTTTACAGAAATGATTGGAGAGTTAAAGCTGGACTTTAACAAAGAATATATGTGTGTCATGCCAATATGGTATGATAGTGGAGATGATATGTGGCACAGGAATCATCGAAATGCCTCTTGACCAGTTACCACCATCATCCCCTCGTGGGAAAGTTCCCCCCTCCTCCCAGCCCCCCCCACTGAGTCAAAAGCATGTGTGCTCCATTGACTCCCCATGCCACATTCCCCTCTCCCAAGTGGGAAAACGCTGGCACAACTTCCCCAAAGACACTTTCCAGACCAGGTTCATCCCTCCCACCCCCCCAGCATATGTCCTTCACCACCTCGCCAACAACCCCCCTCAATGGAAACACTCCAAAGGGGACAAGGGCACAACTTCCACACACCCTACGATTCCCATAGCTTGCGCTAAAGGGAGTCCAAAGGCCATCCATTGGATGGTCGCCACCTTCCATTCATTCAAAGTCCACTTGTCCCACAAGTACATCCATGGGGAGATGAAGCATGTCCACTCACCCATACTCCACCTGTACCAGAACAACATGATTGTTCATCTGAGGGGAGCTAAAACCCCCCCTGCACCAGCTAAGAAAGCAGAACGAGCAAGCAACGCACCCCTCCCTACCCCCCCCAACCCAGCCCCACAGGCGGCAAGCAGAGGCTATGCAACGAAGGCAGAGGTGGCAAACTCCGCCAGGAGATTGCCGAGCTCAGGAAG
>JBBPMY010000702.1:0-12568 GCA_038090615.1 Phylloporus gajari
GAAATGAAAGCACACATACTTACTTGATTTCCCACAGAAATGAGGGTCAGATTGAGTTGAGAGAGGAAATGATAATCCAGACATCTCAGATTGTCCAGCTTCAAACTGTTCAAATTAATAAATAAGCTGAGAAAAACAGCTTGAATATTTACTAAAATCCCTACTGGTATAACAATTTGATCATGGCTATCATTGTCAATAATGGTCCTGTGTTCAGCTTGAGTAGTCCTTTCAGTGCTACTAGTAGCACCTCTAGACTGAAATGGAAAATCCCATCTGACAAAGAAATCACCTAAAGAAAAAAAGAGGATCTATTATATTTGTAATTCAACTAAAAGAAGAAACAAGTAGTACCTGCATTGGAATTTATGTCATTTACCAGCCTTTGGTTGCCATATTCAATAATATCTGTTGAGGGTGGAGAACTGAGAATAATTGAGCATAATTGTCATTTTACTTGTTGTAATTACAAAATTATACTCACAGTCTGCTCAAGCCTTCACTTCTTACTGGTAATACCAATGGTCCAGTCAGAGGTTGGTCTTGAAAAGATACCAACCCAGATGTTGATTGGATAGGACTTGGACTTGTCACAAATGAAGATTGTAAAGGGAATCCTGCTATATTGACAGGGATCTTCCACAGGGTTGATTCATTGGAGTTTGCAAAGGACTCAAGTAACCTTTTAGAGGCCCAGTCCATCAGGAAATCTCCAGTAGGGCCCTGATTTCTGTTTGAAATCAAATAATAAGTTGGAAATGTATGATAAGATTATGATTACTTACATATTGTCTTCAAGAACCATGGGCTCATGGTATGGGGTATTCCAAAGAGTCACATTTGGGATTCTTGCGGAAGAGCCTTGGGCCCTAGCCCACTGGTGGCCAGATAACTGCTGAGTTGCTGGCTGAAGTGCCAGATCTTGTCCAGTCAGAGGTGGGTCATTGGTATTCTGGTCTTCGTATGGGTTAAATTCCATCTAGAAAGGTGATGATGGTCAGAGGATCAGTAAAAAGTGTGTTGTCAAGGTGTATTGATGGCCAAGAATCTGATTTTCTCAGATTACATAAGCAACGAGCAATCGGCCATTCTCTGTGGCACAGTTGACCTCAGGGCATCACACAATGACACCAATTGTGCAACTGCACCTACAAAACCCATACCATTCAGTTTCGATATGAGTAACTAGTTTTTGACATGCTAAAAAAGCACTGGTATTTACTACAGAAACTAGAAGGACCAGACTATGGGCACTGGGTATGGTCATCCGCACATTATCACATCCCCCTCATCTCCATCACAGGTAAATTGGTAGGTGTTATGCACCCACCATCATTGTCATGTCCCTGTCATCCTGTCATTGGCACGTCAGGTGGTGGGGGCATGGTTTACATGCACTGTTTTCTTTTTGTTGCAGTCACGCACATGCATGCCAGCCCCATTGTCATCCAGCGCAGTCACATCCCCCCTCATCCTGTCATTTATGAGGCAGGTGTGCGTGCAGTTGCACACACCCTTGTTATCATGCACCCCCTATTGTGGGCATCAGGTAGGATTGGTGTGGATACATACACACTGTGTCATCGCATTCTCCCTTGCCTCATTCCAGGTATAGTCAGATGAGCCATGGGGGCTCATTGATGGCTGGGAGGGGCATGTAGGGGGATCAAATAATGCGAACAGCTTGAAGAGGGGGTACATAGAGGTGTGGGGGAATGTAGTAGTAGTAGAGCGTGAGATGAAAATGGACACCTGATACATTTGTCTGAAGAAATGCTAAGAGTGCCCAACAACTACAACAGTGACGGTTACCTCCTAAACTGTCTACAAACACAATGGCCTGCCCCCTCAACCCCCTCCAAACCATATCGGTGAGCTCAATGGCTCATTCTATGGCTCATTCACCACCTCTTTACTGTTGACAACCCCATGACCCCTTTGACACACTCTACCCTGAGGGGTCACAATGGCCGCAGGTGTGTGGACCACACCCAGACGGCTTACCTTACAGAACTATGACAGGGATGGGGGCGTGACAGTGCCAGTGCACGCACCTGGACACACCCATGTCACAGCACCTCACACCACAGCAGCAACAAAATGTTGTCAATGACCCAACGTCATCAACAGCCTCATGACAATGATGCTCACATATGCAGGTGAGGGAGCTTACAGTGACAGCAACCACCACCACCTATACCTCATACTACAATGACAACGATGACACATCTGTGAGCAACGCCTCATCTGCCATCTCCATACCTACACACGCTCTCCTGTGATGTCTGCATTGCCCTGTCTTCTGTAACATCAAAAAGGAGACAATAGCATCTGTGGCACCTGAGTTGGCCAACACTGCACTTCACTACATTCACCAGGGCCTCAAATATCTTGGACCTCTGTAAGTCTAACATTGCATTCACCAGCTCACCAGCTCACCAGTTCTTCTAGCATGCCTCAAGTTCTTGCAGGCATCAAGGCTGATCTATCCCTGAACATCCATTGTTGCAGCTCATTGTGCAAACGTCCCTATTCTCCGCAAGTCTGATGTGGTATGCCCAGACAAGCCCAGATCCACCATCTGCATGCCTGTGGTGCCTCTATGCCTTCCCGCCCCAGATGTCTTCTTGCACCTCATTATACTAAACACATCAACATTCCCCAATGACAACAACAATGACGGCTTCCATACACCCTCCCAAACCATCTATGAGCCCAACAACTCATTCCATGGTGCTATCTGCCCCCTCGACCCTCTTCAGATCATCAATGAACACAACAGTTCACCCGACGGTCCATTCATCACCCCCCACCCCACCCCATCAATGGGCCCAATGGCCCCTTCAATCCATCAGCCACCTCTACCCCACCTCTGCATCCCTTCCAGCCCTCAAACTCGTCAATCCCAACAGCAACGACATCGCAATGGGCATGGATGATCCAGATCCATCAACGAGATGATGGCCATGACACCCACAGGCCCACACACGCACCTGCACCTTCAAACAACAAGGACAATGTTGCTAATTTGTATGTTGCATCCCCCCATGCCATTAGTCTTGTCTCACCAATCACTCATCTTGCCTAGCTTAACAGTCCATCTGATGGTGATAATACTGCCCACCTACAGCCCTCTTCCACTGTTGATGAGCCCAATGGCTACCACCTCATGTGCCAATGACAGGGACGAGGGGGGACGCCACAACAACCATGACAGGGTACCTGCATGATTGTGATAATGCGTATGTTCCGTCCCCCCACACCATTGATCGCACCTCACTGACCATCTGTCCCCCTTAGCCTAATGGCCTGCCCCACCATACCACCTTCCATTTATAGTACTCTTCAGCTATTGATGAGCCCAATGGCTCATTTGATGTATTGCTCATCCCCTCCACCTCCAGTTGTCCCTATCCCACCAGATAGTCTGATACACTACCACAGACGACAACGACTATGCTAGCACAGCCACACCCTTACCACCTCACATGATAACAATAGGGATGAGAGGGGTGCCACAATAACCCATAACAAGACGCCTACATGACCATGCCTGCCCCACTTGTCATGGAAACAGCAAGTATGAGGTAATGAAACTGAAGCTTGTTCCACTGGGGTGCACAGTACAACGAAGGGAGTATGTACAGTTGAGACTTACTGTACTTAGCAGAGGCTTCTCTTGAGGTGTGAGAGTTTAGATTGAATAGGAATAGATAAAGCAACTTCTAATTGATAGAAGTAGTCTGATACAAGTGATCTGACTCATATGTATTCTGTGTCTTATGTTTCATGTATAAACATATCATATATATATCTAGAATTCAGTCTGAGATAACTGTGTTTGATCTATGAATTGTTGTAGGATGATCCATCTATCTATTGTTCTCCTAATGTATCTCCATTGTTCTAGTATTAGAACAATGGATATGTCAATAGGAAAATAGATAATACTTCCTATTGTTCAGATCATCAATAGGAATGTTCAGGATCATAGGATCAATTAGAATTAACACTAGTGTCATGTCAATGTCAATCATTAATGATTGACATATGTCACTTATTCCATATGTGGTACATTAGGAACAGTGATTAGGATAATTTGCTAACAGCATGACAGACATCATTAGGATAGTTATCCTAATGACCTATTAGCGTGACAGACACTATTAGGTTAATACTAATCTTTATCGTTATAGACAGATGATTAGTACTCATTACTAATGTTATTACACTAGTAATTTCAACATGAGGGAGGACCCACACTGCTTGACGTAGGAACAACAAGGGCAAGGGAGGACATGGTGGCCATGCTCATGCATGTGCAAACATACCCATACCACCCAACACAGCAATGACCAGAACAAGGGATGGGATGGTCAATGGTGATGGTGTGTCTCACTCTATCCACACCCTTGCCTGATGGGCTAACAACAGGAGCCAGGGGGGATGTGATGACGATGACAGTGCTTGCACGATCGCATCTACAATGCCTGACAGACAAGGGATGGGGGAGAATGTGGTAATGATGGTGTGTCCACAATTGTACTCACCCTTTTCTGATGTGTGACTATAGGGATGAGAGGGGGCACATGACAATGACTGTGTGTGGGAGTATGACAATAGCAACAACCCCAACGTGTACACAGTCACATCCACTCCACCCAGTACAAAACCGATGGGGACGGGTGTGGCGCATCAGGAAAATTTTAAGGGAACGATAATCTCAGATAATGTCAGATAATCCTATAGAGGGGGTTTATATAGGATTATAAACCCCCTTTACAGGATTATCTGACATTATCTGAGATTATCATTCCTTTAAAATTTTCCTGATGACTGGGAGCGCAATGACTGTGAGCAACAATGACGACAATGAAGCATATGCCCTCACCACCCAAATGACAGGGACGAGGAGCAATGACAACGACAATAAGTCTATGACTGCACCCACACTGCCCTCTGACACACTAATGGCAGGATGAGGTGGGACGATGATGTGTGCATGACCACAGACCACCCATCTGCCAATGGTGGTGCGTGCTTGACTGCACGCATCCAGATCTAACAGCTCAATGACAGCGACATGTGTGGTCACACCCACTCCACTCAGTGCTGAAGTGACAGGAAAGTAGATGGGGGTGCGATGACAGTGAATGATGGCAACAACAACAGAGAGGGGGGATGTAACAGTGGTTATGGTGTGTGCACAACTCTACTCACACCATTATCTGACATGCTGAGGGCACCCACAATACCTGACAGATGGGATGTATTGGAAAGTTCTTCATGATGTATTTTGAGGAAACTCACTGTGCAAATGTCCCTATTTTCCTTAGGTCTGAACAATGTGGCAAGGATGGTATGCTGGTGATGCTATAACAATTACAATGACAATGATGATCTGGCTTGAGAAACATGACCAGATGAGAACAGCATGTAGGAATGTCATGGTGTCTTGCACATCTGCATATAGACTTTGTACATAGAATATAGAGTAATATTTACTTGTACTATAGTATGCAATCTCTCCCTTAGAACTTTGTGAGTGTTGGGTCATAATTTGTGATCAAGTACTATCCTTTTTTATCTTTCTAATATTCAATTATAATAAAATTTCCTCTATGAGTGTTAGCTTATAATTTGTGATCAGATAGTATAATTTTCTATCTTTCTGATATTCAATTATAAATAAATAAACATTCCCTCTCAGTTCTGATGAAATACTGATCAGAAATTGATCTAATATTATCAGAAGGATGAGTTCTTGTCTAGAGATTAGCATCTAGGGAGCAGTTTCCAGTCCAATGATCAAACCCTGCCATGTCACCCATCACTGATCCTGATAATATCAGCCAGACATTCTAAGACAATTTAATGTCATTCTTTGCTCTTCTTGAGAATTAAATGATAATGTTAGATCAGAGGATTATCTCCTTCTATCATTCTTAAATTCTATTATACATAGTAACCAGGTATATCATTACATCCTCAATTTCCTGGTAGTATAGTTCTGTACAGAATCTGTACAGCTCTATACAGACATGCAACTTTGTACAACTCTGTACAGAGCTTCTGTACTAGGTCTGTACAGCTCTGTACAGACTTAAAAAAAAACTTAAACTTATATTTCAATCATAATCATAAGATAAATATCATCTATTGATTACATAATACATGTCATAATCAACTACCATACATGGTCAATATCTAATATTAACAAACACATTAATAATAAATCAAATATAAATAAAGAGACTCACCAAACTAAGATACTCCTAATCTAATAAGAACATATAAGTAATATGTCAAAACATAATCAAATAGACTTACTAGGTTAGGAGTAGTGAGTGATGAAAGAGGAAGGATAAAATCAAAAAGAAAGAGAGTGTGAGAAAGTTTTCAGACAATGGATGGTTTATATATGGTTGGAGGTACAAATAGTTACAAATAACATGTGACTTGTCCACTTTTTTAAATGTTAGCTATGAGAAACTATTTCCTTATAAGGCTTCAAAACTCCGGCCATAAGTACTACCACATACTTGTACTTCAACACACTACACTTTTACTACACTTTGTTTGATACACTTTGGACTACTTATTTCCTAAAAAGGAAAGTCAAAATCAAGCTTAGTTTCCATAACAAAAGTTGTAGCCCCTTTCTGTGAGAGTCTGCTGAGCATATTAGCTAAGCAATATAACCAAATCTGGAAGAGTTATGACCAAATGTTTTTGAAAACATCAGTTTGAAAAATCTAAAATGATCATAAATAGTGTCAAACACATGTAAAATACAAAACTAAATAAGGGAATTACTATTATAAGTATATTATATAATCTGTGCTTCTATTTCTTCATTTTTTATTCTATTTTTTATCTTCTAGTACATAAGTCTAGCAATTGATTAGGAAAATGTGTCAAACAATATATAGGAAAAACAATATTAGTATTTGTTTGTATTTTGACACCATGATGGTCAAATATCAACTAATATAGTGTATGAAGTGTATGGTTACAGACATTAGCATTACATTATATGAAAATGATCTTTATACCTCTGTACTGGTCTGTACTGGTCTGTACCCTCTGTACTTGGTCTGTACCTCTGTGTGAAATCCAGTGTTTTACTGATGTAGTACTCACTGAAGGGACTCTGTTTTTTTGGAACCTTTACACATACAACAGTACTGCAACCCACAATGATCTTCTAGACTGTATCAACGAGTGGACAAGTTGAATGGACAGGGCCCCCACATGCTCACAAACAGCCACTACTACGTGTACTCCCAGTGTGGCCACCAAGGAACTTCTTGACCACCCTGCTATAACACTTGAAAATCTGATAGGTGGGTTTGATGATGAGGAATTACATGATGATAGATTGGAGAGAGAAGCTGTTGAGCAACCTAAGCATGTGGTGAGTGGAAAGCATATACATCTGCAGACTTACCACTAACTCCAAATAGGACAAGGTCATGACCATCAACATTCCATCAGATGATGAGTCACAGACAGACACAGACAGATTTGAGGCTACTCAGGCTAGCCAGTACCTTGTTACAACTAGCCTTGATCTGTGGGCAGGCTACCCTTTGTTTTCTCCCAATTGTACTCATTGCGTTGTTCTTTTTCCTCTATTGGATGTATATTCTCATATAATGGACAGCGTTTCTCTTCATGAAGACCTAGATACTCTGACTCATCCCTCATCATCACATCTATCCCTCATAGCCTTTATGTTTCATCTTCATCACTTGATACTGTGGAATCCCCTTACTGCAGATTCCTGTTCTTACTGTAGACTGTGCTTTGCTGTACTGATGGTTACCCAAGGAGTTCCCTTTCTGCTCTTCTCTTCCTACCTCGAGGGTATATAAAACCATCAGTAGTGTACTTGTATTCTCTAAGCTAGATCTCCTCAATCTTACTCAGATTAGTGGACCTCATCATCTCAGTCTGTCTGATTTGACTCCTTGCTTCACTCAAACTATCGAACTCGCTGTTCTTGAGGCTACAACTTGGACCTACCCAGTACAAGCATAACAAAAGATCTAGCTTACCCTTCTGAACCCTTGCCCCTGCAAGGAATAACAAGATTTCAAACCCAAACCCAAACCTACCATGGGCCAACCCCCACCAGAAAGGACCAAAGACTTCCAGACCATCCCTTTCTCAAAACCCCCTCTTTACTGCACCACCTAGAACACCATCACCTTCCACACCATCTACTACCATGTCTGGACAGTCTGGATCAAACCCCATGACCAGAGTAGCTCCTTCCTCCCAATCTACCAACCCATTGACCACTGTCCTTCCCCAGACCACTCCTCAACCAACAATCGTGACATCCCCTGGGAAGGAGCTCTCTCTAGCTAAACCCGATGATTTTGACGGAATGGAAACCAAATTCTGCCCCTGGATGAACTCCATTCTCCTGTACCTCATGATCAATGGACACATTTACTCGGATGATGAAAAGAAGATTGCACTGACCCTCTCCTATTGCAAGAAGGGAGTAGTGCTTGAATGGGCCTCCTCCTTTATAGAAGGAGCAATGAAGAACCAGTCCTTCGGGACCTGGCAAGACTTTCTTAGGATGCTTGAAAGTATGTTTCAGACCACCAACATCAAAGGCAATGCACTTCACCAGCTTCAAGGATTGGCACAGAAAAAGGAGGATGTCCTCAGCTACATCGCCTCTTTCCACTCATTGGTGACATGGGCTGGACTTAGTGATCAGATGGTCCTCTGTAGGCTCTTCGCAGAAGGACTCCAACCTACCCTTATGCGATGCATTTATCAATCTGAAACTGTCCCTGCTACACTCGACGATTGGTGCAAGAAAGCAGAACTTTTGCACAATAACTGGAACAGATCTCAAACTATTATATCCCAAACTAGAGGTAACCATCCCTCATCACAAACCCACACTCAATTTGCAGCTACACCAAAGGTATGAGATCCAAACACAATAGATGTTGACACTATACAACTCTCCCCTTCAGAACAAGAAGAAAGGATGAAGAAAGGACTGTGTTTTAAATGTGGTAAGCCTGGCCTTGCCAGGGACTGTCCTGGTCATCCAGGGCTGGCAAAGAAAACAGAAGAATGGAAAGTAAAAGCAGTAAGAAAAGAAGAAGGGGTAGCTAAGGTTGAAGAAGTTCAGGACGAAGATGACGCCACTTTTCTTTACAGAATCATCAAGGACGATCAATTGGATTTTTAGACAGAGGACTGAAGTCAATGTCAGTTCCTCCCTCCGTACAGTGTGCTCCTGTAATTATGGCAAAAAATACTACTTGTGCTCTTACCCTCCCTATCTGAGTAATCAAAGCAGGAGCCACACTAAAAACCATCGACACTGCAGCCCTCATTGACTCTGGAGCCAATATTTCATGCATAGACTGGGACTTCGTATGAAAACATAAACTCCCAACCGCACGACTCGCCAAACCCATTACTGTCCGAAATGCTGACCATTCCACAAATAAGCAAGGACCGATATGTTTCACATCTACCCTGTACATCCAAATTGGATCCACATCTCAAAAAGTGACATTCCACGTGATGCAGTGTGGCAGAGAAAATGTCATTCTAGGGATGCCTTGGTTCAAAGCGACCCAACCAAAAATCGACTGGAAGAAGCAAACAGTGGAAATCGATCCAAAAAAGGACAAGTCCCTAGATCTCTATCTGACGCATCAAGGATCTCGTGCCTCATACCTCTCTAAAGGAAAATTATCCTCGCTGCCAGTAAAACATTATTTTGCTGAAGAAGAGGAACAAGAAGCAGTGATAAACTACATCAACTACAAGACGGCCAAAAGGTATACCAAACAAGCTTACTACACTTATGCTATCAACAGGATTCAGAAATCGGCTACCAGGTATTTCCCTAATGCCCTGACTACTCTACAATTGGAACGAATCGTAAGGAAAACTACGACATCCACTCAGCTAGTCATGGATGTGGACAAAATAGCGGTCAAACTCCCATCACAATACAAAGCATATAGAGAAGTTTTCACCAAAGAAGCCGCTGACCACGTTCCCCCCTCCAGACTGTACGATCACCCGATAAACCTCAATGATATGTTTGTCCCAAAAGTGTCAAAAATTTACCCTTTATCTCCCGATGAACAAACCGCAGCTGACAACTTCATTGATGAAAATTTAGCATCAGGAAAGATTTGACCATCCAACTCCCCCCAAGCATCACCCTTCTTCTTTGTCAAGAAGAAGGATGGAGGCCTCTGCCCATGTCAAGACTACAGATATCTCAATGAGCATACCGTAAGGGATGCCTACCCTCTACCATTAATCTTGGATTTAACAGACAAACTACAGAGAGCCAAGATATTTACCAAATTCGACGTACGATGGGGGTATAACAACGTACATATAAAGGATGGTGACCAATGGAAAGCCGCCTTTATCACCCATCGGGGACTCTTTGAACCTACAGTTATGTTTTTTGGACTAACAAACTCACCACCAACCTTTCAGCAATTCATGAACAACTCATTCTGAGATATGATTGTGGAAGGATGGTTGGTAATCTACATGGACAATCTCCTGATCTTCTCCCCTGACCAGAAAACCCACGAAGAACAGACCAAGTGAGTTCTTCAGTGCATGAAAGAACTTGATCTTCACTTAAAGTTAGAAAAGTGTAAGTTCGATGTGGATCAAGTAGAATTCCTTGGTATGATCACCCAACTGGGACAACTGGCAATGGACCCTGTCAAGCTCAAAGGGATTGCTGATTGGCCTACCCCCACAAAAGTCAAAGATGTTCATTCCTTCTTAGGATTCACTAATTTTTATAGACAATTTGTTCCAAAATACTCCAACGTTGCCTGACCCCTCCTTGACCTCACCAAGAAAGACATACCATGGAAATGGTCCACTGAATGTGAATCCACTTTTACTAAAATGAAGGACATCTTCCTCTTCAAACCCATATTATGCATCCCCAATACCTTCAAGCAATTTACAGTTGCAACCAACGCATCCAGAGATGCATCAGGAGGACTACTCCTACAACAAGATGACAATGGTGATTGGCACCCCTGTGGTTATATCTCCCAAACATTTTCTTCTTCTGAATGAAACTATGACATTTATGACAGAGAACTCCTTGCAGTAATCTGCGCCCTCAAAACCTGGCAACACTATTTGAGAGGTTCCTCCTTCCCAGTTCTCATTGTGACTGATCATAAAAACCTAACCTATTTCAAGGAACCACGAAAATTGAACAGGCGACAGGCACGGTGGCTCCTAGATATCCAGGACTACGACCTCAAGATCCATCATGTACCAGGGTCGTCCCTGTCCACCCCAGACACCCTTTCTCACCAACCTGACCTCCTTTTGCCTGACGCCAAGGATGACAACGACCATGCCATTCTCCTTCCCCCGGATCTTTTTGTATCCTTCATTGATACCGCACTCCATGACAAACTTTCTTCTTCCTCCTCCGCCGACCCACTGATCCTTGACTCTCTATAGACCATAGAGAACCTCCCTGCTAGATTCTATTCTCGGCTTTCCGACTGGAAGTTTGATGGGAAGATTCTCTCCTTTCAGGATAGAATCTATATACCCAACGACACTGACCTTCATCGTCAGGTTGTATCACAGCACCATGACCACCCTTCTGCCGGCCACCTGGGTGTTCTTAAAACCTGCCAACTTGTATCCTCTGAATTCTGGTGGCCAGGTCTGGCTTCCTTTGTACGTTCTTATGTGGACAGTTGCACCATTTGTCAGCAGAATAAAGCACGTACACATCCTACTACTCCTCCTTTACTTCCTATTCCCTCGACAGCTTCCCGCCCTTTCCAACAGTTATCCTGTGATTTGATTACCGACCTTCCCCTTTCTTCTGGTTTTGACACTCTTTTGGTTGTGGTCGACCATGGACTTACAAAGGGGGTAATTCTTTGCCCTACTGTGAAAACGGTCACTGTCGAAGGCATTGTCATTCTCTTCTTTAAAAAGGTGTTCAAACGGTTCAGACTTTATGATAAAATCATTTCTGATAGAGGACCTCAATTTGCCTCATCTTTTGCAAAAGAACTTGGACAACTACTACATTATGACCTTTCCCTTTCTACCGCATACCACCCACAGACTAATGGAGAAACCGAATGAGTCAACCAGGAGATAGAAACCTACTTGCAGATCTATTGCGGAAGTCAACCCAAAACCTGGGCCAAATCCATCACTCTAGTTGAATTCACCCACAATCACTAACCGCACTCTGTCACAAACCAATCCCCCTTCTTTCTCATGATGGGCTATGAACCCAGAGCACTCCCAGACATCATCACTACCTCGAACCTCCCTGCTGCGGAAGATCAGATCAAAGCCCTGACTGCAGCTAAGAATGAGGCACTTGCTGTTACGATTTCTTTTCTTGTCTTAGTCATACGAGTCCAGGACGTTATTTCTTTTTCCTACGATTACTCACTTCTTCTTAGTCATCGGTCCGATGACTCATCATCCTCTCCTAATCGTAGTTCTTCCTCCATCTTCTTGAACATTCCATGCGATTCCATCGCAT
>JBBPMY010000703.1:0-12568 GCA_038090615.1 Phylloporus gajari
ATCCTATATGGAGTGTGCGTCTTCAATCTGTTCTCCAATCCCTTTCCATTTGGAACTGGATCAATGGTACCGTTACATGGGTTGGTACCATGGCTGGTGATCAACCCAAATGGGAAGCCATCGATAAAAGGGTTTGCGGCATTATTGCCAATACCCTTAGTGACACGTTTATACATCACATCATATATGACTACACGGATCAAGCCGTAAAAGCCTCCACCGCAAATGCATTGTGGGAAAAGATGAGAAGTCTATTCTCATCTGTAGGCTTGGCTGGACAGTTCCATCTGTTCCATCAGGCCAACTGGGTTCACATAAACCCGAGAACAGCAAGCAAGGACATAAATCACCTCACTTCCTTGTTTGACCAGATTCTAAACACTGGTCTTGACCTTCCTGAATCGTTTAAGGCTATGTTTATTCTTGAGCATCTGCCAGCAGAAATGTATACATTCTGCTCAACAGTGGCTTTGACCACTGAACAAGCTCAGTTCATGGTTGATACTATAACAACCAAGATCTTGGCAGAAGTCTCAATGATGTCATTGAGACACAAGCTCAAATCCTGCATTTCAAATGTGGAGACAAACGTAGCCTCTACATCACAGAACCCAAACCAAGTAAGTTCTGCAAACTGAACCAATGTGATAAGGAAGGGACCCCCTTCTTTTAATAAATGGCGCCCCTATAAGGCTACTGGTTCTCATCAGAACCAGCCCTCTGGATCCAACAGACCAAAAGGCCATACCAAATTCCAGAGGAGACTCAACTCCTTTCAAGCCAAGAAGGAGGCAAGCCACACCAGGTTCGAGTTCAGGAAGCAGAACAAAGGAAAGGGTAAAGCACCACAGGGTGCTGCCCATGTAGTCAAAGGAGAACAAGGTTTCATTCATCAAGTATTGATTGATGATGCAGAAACTGACCAATTAAATGAAGCACAAGAAATGGATTGGACCAAAGAAATCCCAGAATGGCCTACGGCCTCTGAAAGTGTTGAAGGAGAGAACTTCAATACTTGGGAAATCGGAGGGATTAATGATCAAGGTATGGATGAATCCTGTCCTTCCTTTCCTCACTGCTCCTCTTTCTAATTCCGAGATGAAAGAGAGAGCAGAACCTTCTCGGATTCCAATCTTTGATCAAGATGAACCAATCGTATCTTAGGATTGAGAACTTAAACTGAAACCAATGGTTTCGAGACCATCCGAGAAGAGAAGCAAAGGCAAAAAGGTGGTCCTTTCTCTTGGAGGACTTATTTCTCAAACACATCATTTTTCTAACTATGATAGTATATTTAAACCTTCTCCTATACCTTATACTTCTACAGAAGCTTTTAATGCTTCTTCTTCATATTCCATTTATGGAGCCCCCCATTCTACTAGAGTGGGTAGCTCATGAATCCTAAACAGAGATCATGGAATACTCACTCACGAAAATGGGAGAGGTACTCATGAAGGAGTAATTCCTTCTAGAGAAGGACTACCTCGAGAACCTGTCTATGAAAGACAGAGATTGGACTATTTAGATCCAGATTGAGAGATGTATTACAATGAGGAATCCAACGAGCACCTTTGCTATTACCTGGGAGATAACTCCCCAGAGACTGATGAAAGAACAGCTTGGCAGAAATCCCATTGGATGATTGATAGTGGATGCACAGATCACATATCCCCATTTGTCGATGATTTCGTTCATCTGGGAGAACAAGTTCGCAATGCTAAAGTAGCAACAGGAGAATCATTTCCAATGTACAGACCGGGAACTGTACTTGTCACACAAACAGACAGTGTTATTTCACCTTCTATAGTGACATTAAAAGATGTTTGGTTTGCACCACATTCCACTAGCCACTTATTATCCATACCAGCGTTAACAAACCACAGCTTTCGCTGTGAGATTTCTAATACAGGATCCAGTATTTGGAACAAGAGAGGACGTGAAGTGATTTGGGCTACTGCCTCATCACCCACCAACAACCTTCACTGGTTTCAGTCATCACAGATTACTCCAGTGATAGGCTCTGTAACCTCTCTCGCAGATATTCAATCTCAGCAATCATGGCATGAACATTTAGGTCACACTTCTCATAATGCCTTATGCCATGCCCATACCAATCTTACTGGCATTCCTTGTTTAAGCCCTTCTCCCAATACATCTCCTTGTAAGGGATGTTCCATTGGGAAGATGCCAGATAGATCCTTTCCTGGGTCCTCAAAGCAGGCTTCTCGCCCACTTGAACTGGTTCATACTGATTTGGTCAGCCCAATGCCAACTGAACCAAGATCACGTGCGAAATATATTCTCACGTTCATTGATGACCACACGGGTTATGCCTTAGTTTCCTTCTTGTGGGTCAAGTCAGACACTTTTCGGCATTTTTCTAATATGGTTTCATGGTCCGAAACCTTCACGGGGAACAAGTTAGTCTCTGTCCATTCGGACCAAGGGGGGAAATTCACAAGTCAAGAGTTTCAATTGTTCCTCACTTCCAGAGGAATAACTCATCAGACTTCTGTCTCTCACACTCCTCAGCAGAATGGAAGAGCTGAGAGATTCAATCGAACCATACTAGAGAAAGCAGAGGCAATGCACCATCTGTTGAAATTACTAGTGTAATAACATTAGTAATAAGTATTAATCATTTGTCTATCACACTAATGATTAGTATTAATCTAGTAGTGTCTGTCATGCTAATGCATTAGCATGATATCATAATGACATTAACTTAATAATGTCTGTCACACTATTAGTGAATCATCCTAATCACTATTCCTAATGCACCACATATGGAATAAGTGACACATGTTGATCATTAATGATTGACATCTGACATGACACTTTGATCCTAGTGTTAATCATAATTGATCCTATGATCCTAAACATTCCTATTGACGATCTGAACAATAGGAAGTATTATCTATTGTCCCATTGACATATCCATTGTTCTAATACTAGAACAATGGAGTCTACATTAGGAGAACAATAGATAGATAGATCGTTCTACAACAATTCATAGATCAAACTCAGTTATCTCAGACTGAATTATGAATATATATATGATACTTTTATACATGAAACAGTAGACACAGAATACATACGAGTCAGATCACTTGTATCAGACTACTTCTATCAATTAGAAGTCACTTTATCTGTTCCTATTCAATCTAGACTCTCATACCTCAAGGAGAAGCCTCTGCTAAGTACAGTAAGTCTCAACTGTACATACTCTCTTCGTTGTACTGCACACCCCAGTGGAACAAGCTTCAGTTTCATTAGGTTATGAGCCCTGCCTCTATCCTATAGGCAAAAGCGATTACTGTCTTGGATATAATCAATGCCTAGCAGATCTGAGGTGCTAGCAGAGCTTGAGGCTCTTACTCTCCAACTAAGAGAGATCTATGGAGAAGAAGCTCTCATCGAACTTCTATCCCATAACCTAGTGATGTGGACAGCTGCCCACACTCTCAATAATCATATTGGGAAAAGAGATTTAACCCCTAGCGCATTAACGACTATGGGCTCTAATATCTCTGATCTAACATTCTCAATGGTCAATTACTTCGATGATGACACTGACCAACAGTATATAGAGATCAACTTGTCTCAGGATCCTATCCATCCTGTTGAGATTATAGAAACACTCATCGTAAGTAAGGAATCATCCAATCGTACCCACATTACAGGAACCGGTATCCTTGTCAATTATCCTGATCCAACATCCTATCATTGTCGCCTCTTCTATGGATCTATTAGGGAATCAGACGCTACCATATCTGCTGGTACCCTTAGCAAACTGTTCAACATCAGCTCGATTCTGGACATTGCTACAAGAGATCCTAGACGCTCCTCTCCTATATACTCTCCCTCCTCCACTCTCCAAGATTACTCCATTGATCCCCATCCGATTACTGTTCCTGCTCCTCCTTCTGTTATACCTATACCATCTTTTGAACAGGTAGAATCAACCTCATCATCTTCAGGTGCCACAAGTGGATCAGAACCACAAGGCATCGCTGGTGAGGACCAACAGTTATCTGTTGAGACCAGGGAGATTAATACATCACCTATGCAATCTATAGTCTCTTCCTCATCCGAAAGTGAGAAGAGAGTATTCCTCACTCCACCAGATCGACTACCTGTGGTAGAAAGCTCACCTGATCCTATTGCTCAGATGCTTCCTGGGTCAAACTCAGGAAGATCATCCCATTCCTCTCATTCCCATTCATTCCAATCCTGTCATAATCAATCCCTTCCAAATCCACCTATTCCACCTTGTCCACCTCGATCTAGACCTCTTGCTTCATCCTTTGACGAACCCTCTATCTCTTCTGAAGAAAGGTGCATTAGTGAAGCAGTTGATTTCTTAAATGACATTCCAAACCTCCTTGCGCAGAGTCAGGGACTATTTGAATGAGGCTCCATCAGGAATCAACCTGTGGAAGCAATTCCAACTCGTCAACTACAAAGCTCTAATCAAGCGAGTAGATTCCCTAGACCTGATAGATCCTCCTCATCTTACTCATCTCAGGAAAGATCCTCAACTCTTGGCAGAAGAGAATCAAATGGAGCTAGATGAAATGTATTCAGAGATGGAAATGCTGGAAGCTGCTCGAACTCTGACCAATATAGGGCCAGAATGATCTACTCTCCGCCAAACCATCATAGACGTCACCCATACACGGTCCATTTTCCAGATACAGCCCAAGGATCTTCAACAATTCCCCGAGCCTCCCATCATCCATTATCCAGAACTGGTTCAGGATCCAGAACTGGGTCGTCTAATCCCATTCACCAAAGGGATTACAGCCACCATACCACACAAACAGGTCGAAATCAAAATAATCGACGCAATCAGAGACAAAGAGGATCCCAGCAGGTTCACTCCCTTCATAACTCGAGCTCTTTGTCATCAAGTTCAGTACAAAGTTCCCCTAGCAGGAGGAATCTTAGGAGAGAGTTGAGCCTTAGATCTAACCGATTGGCATGCCTCAATCCTAACTCTGAACCTTCAGGTTCTAGGACTTGAAAGCTCTAAGGAGAATGAACTCGTCATTCAAGGACCTCTTTATCATGGTGAACAACTCATTAACTTCCTGGAAAGAAATGGATACCCCATTCCAGTTCAATCCTATCACAACACTCCCTACTATTTATACGATGAGGGATATCCAATCTTTGATATCGGGATGGAAGATACTTGGATGATCCGCCAGACCATGCAAAGGTCTGATCCCAACCTTGTTTTCACAGACACGGTTGCAGAGTTGAAGTTGGATTTTGACAAAGAATATATGTGTGTCATGCCAGTATGAGAAGATTGTGGAGATGATATGTGGCACAGGGATCGTCTTTATGAACAAGAACTGACAGGAGTCACTGAATTCAATCTAGAATATATTGATTCCTGCAAACAATGGGAGAAGAGAGAAACCTCTAGGGATGTTCCCACTCAGCGACAATGGAACTGGCACTTCAATCAGGAGATGAGAAAGAGATTTCATCAGACTTTCCCTTGATTCTCTTACATGTCCAGACATGTCAAAGCTAACATCAAAGCCAGGTTTTATCTATTCCAGAAAACCATCAGATCGAATCGAGACTTTGAGGATAGTCAAGCAGAGCTATCCATCAGCCTCAATCAAAATATTCAAAACGATTCTATCATCCAGACTCTACAGTTGACTATTGAGAGAGAAAGGAGAGAACTTGCAATTCGAACCCAGCATTATAGTGCTGAACTTGCTGGACATAACAAGCACATGGCAGAAATCCTAGAGAGCCATGAGCAACTTTCCAAACTCCTTCAAGAAATCACTGAAGAGAAGTCACCTTCCCCTGACCAAGGAATTGATCCACAATTGGTCTACCCTGTTAACCAGGAAACTGGGACTAGCAGCCAAGATTCTGGAAAGAGAACAAGAATTTCTCACCAGGATGCCAATGAATTGGCCAACACCAGGGTTCTCAGGAGATCCTTATGTGGGAAGAGTGGGTGATCCGAATTATCTTCCTTCTCAAGTTGAATATGATGGTACTTTTCTTGACTATTTATTTTGGCCTGGTTCTGCTTATTATCTCACTCCATTCAGGAGTTGTAAATATGATGTCTACTTGACATGGGATGATGTAAATGAGAAAGGAGAAACAGAAACATGGGATCTAGAAAACTTCCATTATTTCCCTTCCCTTTCTTATGATCTATTTGAACGAGGTTGTTCTATTTATCAGGATACAGATCATTACATAGAGACACAATCTATGTATCATGTTATCTATCCGAAAGATGACCGAGGATGTCTTTTGATACCTCGAGCTGAACGTCATTGGACAGATAAACGAGCTCAAAGGAGAAAGAGTAGAAGAGAAAAGAAACAGAGAAAAAGGAGATCCAAAGGAAAGGAGAAAGAGACACCTGACAATCCATCAGACACCAATGATAGTGATTGGATGGATGCATTGGACAGAACTTACAAGGATATCGAAATTCCTACTGGTCAGATTTCATATATGAATGACACTGACCTATTCTTCTCTATTTCAGTTGCTACATTCATCCGTTGGTGAATTATGGCTTCACTAAAGATCAGATCTGAAGTTACTAGCAAGATCAAAGAGCTTGAAGGACCCCACAACTATATCATATGGGCGTCGCACCTCCAAGGACTCTTGACTATGCTAGGAGACCACTGGTCAATCACTGCTGGAGAGAAACTGTGGAAAGATCAATCTACAGATGATGAAAGAGCGAAATGGACAACCATGGATCAACAGGCATGTGCAGTCATTGCCAATTACTGTCATCCATCCATGAGACATAACGTCCCAACTGCTCATGTTGTTGAAAGAGATGTTACTAGCTCAAAGATCACTGAGAAGAGGTCCATGGCACACAAATTGTGGAAATACCTTGAAGATCTCTATAAACCACAAGGTGCCTCTGGATACTTCCAAATCTTTCAGCAGCTCCTTCGATTCCAATTCAAGAATGGTCCTATGGGTAATCAGATTGCAGAATTCACTGGTCTGATTAACCAGACCAAGGATATCAGGCTCACCTTGCCTGATACCATCTCTACCATGATCATGCTCAATGCACTTCCCCATTCCTATAACCAAATGGCCTCTACTCTTGTACACACCGTCTCTGATCAGAACTTTAATCCTGGTCATGTAGGACGAGAGATCCTAAAGGAGTCTAACCTTAGGAGGATCTTACATGCTCCTGCTTCAGCTAGTCTGGCTTCCAGAATTGATTCTTCGTCCTCTAATGCTTCTGCTAATCGAACCAACACCATACACAATGCACCTTCAGTCCAGAAGTGCTCTGTATGCAACAAGAATGGTCATACCTCTGATCATTGCTGGTTCAGGACGAAGAAACCTTCTGGACATACTGGGAATCATAAGAAACCCTATGCCAAGAAACCTAGGCCTACAGGATATGAGAAATGAGTCAAGAGAAAGGCTAAGGGAACCAACACTGGTAAACCCAAAGCTAAGACTCACTTTGTCGATGGTGACATTGATCTAGCCTCCATGGCAATGGTCATTGATGAAGTCAAAGCTGAAACTGATGAGGGTTACCAAGCAGACATCAATAGCTCCGAAGACATTGACCTTCAGTTAGAAGACATGTCTCAAGTTGCTCAGATCGAAGAGACTGGTGAAGAACCTATCTTTGAATGTTGGGAACCCAGGAATGATGGAGATATCTATCCCAATGATGGGATGACCTGAGAGAAAGACCCAGAGCAAGAAGGCGTCATGGTACTCACTAATGAAACAGATAAGAATGAAACTGATCAGTCCTTTCAGTTCTTTCAACCAAGGTGAACTGTCTCATTCTGATGAGACATGTAATCAAAGATCTTCATCTCTTATTCTCTCCAATCCTATTTATTCTTCAGATACATCTTGTAACCTGGAATCTGCCAAAATGGCTATTCCAGAGAATAGCAATCATTCTAAACTAAATAGTTGGATGATTGATAGTGGAGCCACCAACCACATTACTCCCTTCTATGACGATTTTATATCTATTAGCAACGGGGAGAAACTTTGTGAAGTAGCAAATGGTACTACAATGATGATGATTGGTCCTGGACATGTTATTGTGAAGTCCTCAGACCAACAATCATTAATATTGAGAGATGTATGGTATTCACCAAAGTCTCCACATCGACTATTATCTGTACCAGCATTAACCAGGAATGGTTATTCTGCTGAGATTACAAAAAGAGCTACTACTATCTGAAACAAACATGGCCAAGTTGTGTTACAGGCATTCGCTTTATCACCCTTTGGAGGACTTCATTGGTTTCAGTCTACTCAGATTAAACCCATGATTGGTTCAACCATGTCTTTACAAGAATTAGATTCGTTGAAACTATGGCATTACAGATTTGGTCATGCATCACACAATGTGTTGCGTAATGCTCACAAGTCCTGCGAAGGCATTACCCTTTTTGGTAATACATCTCACACTTCCTTTTGTAAACGATGCGCTCTGGGGAAACATACTCAAGTCCCACACCCAATATCTCAGACTCGTGCACCTGATGTTTTATCACTGGTTCACACTGATCTATTGGAGCTACCTATACATTCTCGCAATCACAACAAATGGGTGATTACTTTTATCGATGATCACAGCTCTTTTGCCTGTGTTGCTATGCTTAAACACAAGTCAGAGGCGTTCTCTGCATTCCAATTCTACCTAGCTATGGCTGAACAAGCCACGGGGAGGAAACTTATCTCCCTACGTTCGGACCGAGGGGGGGAATTTTTGGGAAAAGATTTCCAATCATTCCTTACTTCGAGAGGTATTCAACATCAACAGTCTGTAGCTAGAGAACCACAACAAAATGGTAGAGCTGAACAATGCAATAGAAACTGCTGTTCATATCTATAATTGACAACCCATGCGAAGAATTAAGTGGGATACTCCCATATCTATCTGAGATAAGAGTATAAAGAAACCAGATGTATCTGGATTCAGGATCTTTGGATGTAGAGCATATGTCTTCATCCACAAAGAAGATCACAAAAATAAACTATCACCTAAAGCCAAAGAGATGATATTCATTGGTTATCCATCAGGAACCAAAGGATATAAATTCTATGACCCACAAGACCAAAAGGTAGTCATTGCCAGCAGTGCTACTTTCAATGAATTCTCTTTCTCCAAATGTTCCGAGGAGTTAAACAAACCAGACCTTGTACTGATCCCAAATCATGACAATGAACTGGAGGATCAAGATCAAAACAGACCAGATCAAGAGGACACTCACCAAGATCATAGTCCACTAGAATTTGATGTTAATCCAATAGACCTGCTACCCAATCATGATCCAAATCCTGAACAACAACAGGAAGGACCTCCTGAAGATCTTAATGATCAAAGAAAGGAGGAACCATTACTTAGGACACCACCAAGACCACCACCTTGTCAGAATCCTGCACTCTCACCTCAAAGACAAAACAGGGGGAACATACCTTCACCTGTACCTATTCAACCTAAAGCACCAGCTATTCCTGAAGGACTCAGGAGATCTAACCGACCTCCTAAACCAAGAGTTCTTCAAGATAATGTCTTTGGCAAAAAGACAGCAGTCGAAATAGAGACACTAAATGAGGATGAAGATATATTTGGACCTGACAAGGAAGATGCGCAGAATATGAGTGCTCACTTCATGAAAGCACTTATGTCGACAGCAGCACCAGTATTTGACATTCCAACACACTATAAAGATATATTCAAGCTGCCCAAAGATCAACAACAATCTTGGATGGATGCCTGTAATGAAGAAATAAAGTCTATGAAAGAAAGACATGTCTGGGATCTAGCAGATCTACCTCCAGGTCGTAAACCCATAACAGGGAGATGGGTATTTGTCAAGAAAAGCGATGGACGAACTAAGGCATATTATGTCGCTAAGGGATTCACTCAAATCTTTGGAATAGATTTTGAGGAAACCTTCTCACCTGTTGCCAGATTTGAAACTGTGCGACTACTACTTGCTCTAGCTGCACTCGAAGATTGGGAAATAGAGGCACTAGATGTTAAAACAGCCTTTCTCTTCGGTAATCTTGATGAAGAGATATATATGACACAACCAGAAGGTTTTGTACAGAAAGGTAAAGAGACCAAGGTTTGTAGATTGAACAAAGCAATCTATGGCTTGAAACAAGCCACACTGCAATGGAATAAGGCATTGCACAAATCACTTGAAGAGATGGGATTCAAACGAACCTCATCTGACCCAGGAGTCTATGTATACTCCAATAAAGGAGATACAATCATCATACTAGTATATGTTGATGACGTTCTATTCATGGGATCTAATAAGACACTCCTATTGTCAATCAAGAAATGATTCATGACAAAATGGGAAAGTCGAGACCTTGGAGAAGCCAAAGAATATCTTGGAATGAGAATTACTAGAGATTGCACCAAACGAACTCTTAGACTTGACCAGATAACATATGCTGAGAAAGTAATCAAAAGATTTGACATGGAAAATTGTCGACCAGTATATGTTCCACTACCATCTGGTTATAATCCCAAACCATCTAAACAAGATGAATCTAATCAATCCCTTAGAAGTCGGTATCAATCAGTCATCGGATCATTACTATATATCATGCTTGGAACAAGACCTGATCTAGCCTTCTCTGTTATCAAAATGTCACAGTTCTCAGCGAATCCCTCCAAAGAACATTTGAAATGAGCATTACATATTGTTCATTACCTAGCATCGTCTAGAAATTTGTGCCTAGAGTACAATGGGAATACCAAAGAAGGATTCCTTGCTTATAGTGACACAGACTGGGCAGGAGATCTTGAAACACGGAGATCTACCAATGGGTATTGTATATTCCTTGCCAATGGTATTGTTTCATGGCTATCGAGACGACAGCGGATAATCACATTATCTTCAACCGAAGCAGAATATGTTGGCATGACAGAAGTGGCGAAACAACTTCTCTGGATCAAACATCTTTTCAGAGAAATAGTTTATGATCTACCACCCTTTACTGTCTATGCAGACAATCAAGGAGCTATATTTCTGGCATCAAATCCTGCTCAAAAAGGACGCACTAAACACATTGAAATCCATTACCATTTCATTAGAGAATGTGTTCAGAGAGAAATCATTAATCTGTTCTATATTGGAACAAATGACCAGAAAGCTGACATATTCACTAAGAATCTCACTCAAGATAAATTCAGTCGAAACAGGGACATGATTATGTTAACACCATTCACCAAGGTATCATGATCAAATCCATTCCCACCTTTATCCAATAAAAACTCAACCATCTACCAATATTCTGCATCAAACCAATCTATTCCACCATGTTCATTATCCTCCTCGCCATCGCCATCATCTCCCTCCTCTACTGCTCCTTGGGAGCTTATTTCTTTTATAAGGTACTCAAGTACCTTACCTTCGTCAAGACTACGACGAGGTATAACCTTGAGTGGAGGGGCCAATCCCTCCTCTCACTCGAGGTAAGATATTATCCTGGAGAATATCTAGGAGATAAGCCTGGGACTAGTTCCCAGTAGTAGGTGATTATCGCCTATCACCGTCATTACATACTGATGAAATCTTACCTCAGGAAATTGAAGGGGAGGAAATGGTGGACCTCGTCTTTACCCCCGGGATCTTCAACGAGTCCCTACCAGACCTGGAGACCGAAGACGAGGGAGAAGTAGGAAACTGGGGGGGAATAGAGGTTACCGTAGATACTACAGTACAAGTAGAACAGGCCACCGCGCTAGAAGCGGTGATGAATTGGTACCATGGTACCAATGAGTGGGGCTGGGAACAGAACGGAGATTGGAGAAGAGAGGATGAATTTCCCTTCCTATCCGACCCATGGCATCCTATCCCAGCATGGAAGGATTGTTGATGGAGAAATCTCCTCTGGCCTGCCTATGAGGATGACACTCAACCACTCGATGCCTGGACAGCCGAGGGATGGCAGGACCTCCTCGATGATTGGCTGGAAGAGTGGATAGAGAAGGGATGTCCCAATTGGGACAATGGACATACAGACGATATGAGGTGGCCAGAATGGTTTAACCCATATCTGTAATAATATATTCATCTTGATCTTTCATATCAGACCAGATTTCAAATCTGAGATTGACTGAAAGAAAGATAAGATAAAAAAGATCATCAAGATATTCATATAATTGAAAGGTCAATTCGATTCATTCAATCCCAGATCATCTATCATCGTCTACACCCATGTCTTTCCACTATATCTTTGGATTAGCCATATACTATGCAGCTATGGCCATATCCTTCATCACATCTTTGTCTATAATCCTCATGGTGACAAACTGTGGAGCAATTCTCAGCAGATTTTGCTGTAGAACACCTGTTCTATCAGAAGAACAGGAGAGAGACATTGAATTGGGTAATAGACGAGGTAGAGTTCCTTGATCGTTCAATGAACATGATACTTATCATTCAAAGTATCTGAACATCTCAGTCATATTGGAGAATATCAAGTTGATTGAGAATGTATTGTTTTGAACGACGGGGAGTGTTGA
>JBBPMY010000704.1:0-12566 GCA_038090615.1 Phylloporus gajari
TATAGAATGTCTGATAAGATTAGATAAGATAAGACATTCTCAACACTCCTCCTCACTGTTCATGTATGGGACAGTGCAAGGTAAGGTTTCGCAACCCCTCTAGGAACTTTACCTTTCCTAGGTTCTTTGTAAAGATATCTGCGAACTGTCGGTTAGTCGGAACATAAAAGAGTTCAACTTCATTGTTCTCGACAGCTTCTCTGATATAGTGCTGAGGAATCCGAATGTGCTTCGTTCTTCCTTCTTGAACTGGGTTGGACGCGATGAATATCGCTCCTTGATTGTCTACGCACAATGGTACGTGGTATAGTTTTATTCCCAGCTCTCCGAAGAGATTAGTGATCCATTGGATCTGTTTTGCACATTCAGTCATTCCGCAGTACTCGGCTTCTGTAGAAGAAAGCCGGACTCTTTTCTGTCTTCTTGATAGCCAAGAGACGATGCCGTTAGCCAAGAACATGGCATATCCGGTGGTTGATCGTGAAGTATCAATGTCACCGGCCCAGTCTGTGTCCGAATATGCTATCAGACCAGAGTTATCTCCTCGGCCATCATATTTGATGCCAAGGGTTTGCGTGTGAGCTAGATAGCGAACTATCTGCATTGCTTTCTGAAGATGCTCTTCGGTAGGATTAGAAGAATATTGAGACATCTTTATGACAGAATAGGCAATGTCTGGTCTGGTGCCAAGCATAATGTAGAGCAGTGATCCGATCACAGATTGATATCGGCTTCGTAGAGAAGGGTTGATATCTTTATCATTGATTCTCGGATTATATCCGGTGGGTAAGGGAACGAACGTTTCCTTGCAGTTCTCTAGACCAAAGCGCTTTATTACTTTTAGCGCGTATGATGCTTGATCTAGGATTAAAGTTCGCTTCTTGCGATCTCTCGTGATTCTCATGCTGAGATATTCTTTGGCTTCTCCGAGATCACGGGATTCCCAGCGTTTCATGAACTTCTTTTTGTGAGCAAGGACATGTGTTCTGTTACTGCCCAGAAAAAGTGCATTGTCAACGTAAATGATGATTATAATAACATCCTTGCCAATGAATTTGAAGTAAATTCCTGAGTCCGAAACGCAACGTTTGAACCCGAGTTCAACCAACGATTGGTTGAGCTGCTTGTTCCATTGAAGGGCAGCTTGTTTTAAACCGTAGATGGCTTTCTTCAACCGACAGACCTTAAACTCCTGACCCTTCACCACGAATCCTTCTGGTTGCGTCATATATATTTCTTCATCAAGTTCCCCAAAGAGGAAAGCAGTTTTGACATCTAGTGCTTCCATTTCCCAATCATTGAGGGCAGCCAGTGCGAACAAAAGTCGGACGGTTTCAAACCGTGCTACTGGCGAGAAGGTTTCTTCGTAGTCTATTCCAAAAATTTGAGTAAACCCTTTTGCTACAAATCTCGCTTTAACGCGATTGCCTGGTCGTATGGCAAACACCCATCTTCCTTTGACAGTTTTTCGTCCTTTAGGAAGATCGACCAATTCCCAAACTTGTCTCTCCTTTAGGGAGGATATCTCGTTCTTCATCGCATCGTTCCATTCTTTTTGTTCGTCTCGAGGTAGTTTAGCTACATCTCGGTATTGTTTAGGAACAACACGATCAGATGATTGAACGGCGTGAGATAGATGAGATCTGAACCAAACATTACTGTATAGGTTTTCCATGTCATCATCTTCTTCAGGGTTATCTTGAGGTAGCTCTTCTGGAACTGGCTCCTCCTGATCCTCTACGATCGGATCAAGACCCTGTCTTATCTCAGATTCTATCTGCACAGGATGTCTCTCTCCATATGCATTGTCCGGTATGAATCTGGGTCTGGGTACTCTGGCAGATCTTCTCTCCTGTCTTTGCTCCAATGGTTTACGAACATTTGTTCGTTCCTCCCTCATTGGTTGGTAATGACGAGGTCTAGCTCGAAATTCTACCAATGATTCATCTTCCCTTTGTCTGGGAGCGTACCAGTTCCTTCTTATGGAATCTGGAATTCTCCACACCGGTGATGGCGGTGTAGGTGGAGTAGGTGGAGTAGGTGGGGAATCGCGTGCCAAGTATCTTTTGTGCTGGTGTCTATCGTCAATAGATGATCGATGACCCGCATCAGGTTCTCGGCGTTTAATCCCAGGTCGTGTGGGAGTTAATCGTTGTTCTGAGGGAGCCTGTTCTGGAGATGAGAACTCCCGTTCTAGGTCATCTCCGTAGTTCTCTTGTTTGGGTGATTCTCTTCGAGAAGGATGAGAACTTCTTCTAGAAGGTGGATGATCGTTATTATCATCATCATCATCTCCGTTATCTCCTCCATAATTTAACCAATTATATCCTTGATAAGGATCAGGAGGTGGAGGCGGATCAGGTGGTGCTCCACCTGGTTCAAAAGGGACTCGGAGGTATTCATACCTATCCGGAGATCTCGCTCTAGGCGGTTGATGATCTGATTGTTGATCAGATTGATCATCTTCCATCATTGGAATAGGGGCAGGTCCATCAACCTGACTTCTGGAACATCGCGGAAATCTTTCTTCATCAAAAGTGGCATTAGTTGACACAACAACTCGGTGTTTGATGTTTGACCAAAAACGCCATCCTTTCGAGTTGGGCTCGTATCCTATAAACATCATTTCCTCGGACTTGGGTGACAATTTGTCAGGCCTTTGTTCGGGAGGAATAAAGACGTAGGCTTTACAGCCAAAGACATGGAAATAAGAAGCATCTGGTTTCTTTTCATCTCCCTTGAATATTTCAAGAGGGGTTTTCCAATCATGATGACACATAGGTTGCCTGTTATAGATGTGGACAGCTGTTTCCACAGCGTCTTGCCAGAATGATTTAGGCAAGCAGGCATGATGGCGCATAGCCTCTGCTTTTTCCAGTATGGTTCGATTAAATCTCTCAGCTCTTCCATTTTGCTGAGGAGTGTGAGGGATGGAAGTTTGATGAGTTATTCCTCTGGAAGTGAGGAACGTTTGAAACTCTCGACTTGTGAATTCCCCCCCTCGGTCCGAACGGACGGAGACTATTTTATTCCCCGTGAAGGTTTCGGACCAAGAAACCATATTGGAAAAGTGCCGAAAGGTATCCGACTTGACCCGCAAGAAGGAAACCAAGGCATATCCCGTGTGGTCATCAATGAACGTGAGAATATATTTCGCACGTGATCTCGGTTCAGTCGGCATTGGACCGACCAAATCGGTATGGACTAGTTCCAGTGGGCGGGAAGCCCGCTTCTTCGACCCAGGAAAGGATCTATCCGGCATCTTCCCAATAGAACATCCTTTGCAAGGAGATGTGTTGGGAGAAGGAGTTAATTTTGGAATGCTGGTAAGATTCGTGTGAGCATGGCGTAAGGCGTTCCGAGAAGTGTGGCCTAAACGTTCATGCCACAATCGCTGAGATTGAATATCCGCGAGAGAGGTTACAGAGCCTATCACTGGAGTAATCTGAGACGACTGAAACCAGTGAAGGTTGTTAGTGGGTGATGAGGCAGTTGCCCGAATCACTTCACGTCCCCTCTTGTTCCAAATACTGGATCCTGTATTGGAAATCTCACAGCGAAAGCCGTGGTTTGTTAGCGCTGGTATGGATAATAAGCAGCTGGTTGAATGTGGTGTGAACCAAACATCTTTTAATGTCACAATAGAAGGTGTAATGACACCGTCTGTTTGTGTGACTAATACGGTTCCTGGCCTGTACATGGGAAATGAATCCCCTGTTGCAACTTTGGCATTGCGTATTTGTCCTCCCATATGAACGAAATCATCGATAAATGGGGATATATGATCTGTACATCCACTGTCAATCATCCAATGGGATTTCTGCCATTCTGACTTCTCTTCTGTCTCTGGAGAGGACTCTCCCAGGTAGTAGCAAAGGTGCTCGTTGGATTCCTCATCATAGTACATCTCTCGATCAGGATCTAAATAATCCAGTCTCTGTCTTTCATAGACAGGTGCTCGAGGAGTTCTTTCTCCAGAAGGAATTATTCCTTCATGGGTACCTCTCCTTTCTGAAAGATTGGGTGGTGTGCGTGAGCTACACAATCTCTCAGAGTGGGGTGCACCGTAAACAGAATGTGCAAAAGCAGAAGCGTTAAAAGCTTCTGTAGAAGTGTAAGGTATGGGAGAAGGTTTAAATATACTATCGTGGTTAGAAAAATGGTTCCTTTGAGAAACAAGTCCTCCAAGAGAAAGAACCACCTTTTTGCCTTTGCTTCTCTTCTCGGATGGTCTCGAAACCACTGGTTTCGGAGTAGTTTCTCGATCGTGTAATACAATCGGTTCGTCTCGATTTTTAATCAGAATCCGAGAAGGTCCTGCTCTCTCTTTCATCTCGGAGTTAGAAAGAGGAGCGGCGAGGAAAGGAAGGACGGGTTTCGTCCATACCTTGTTCATCGTTTTTACCTCCAATCTGCCACATATTGAGGTCCTCTCCCTCAACATACTCTGGGGCGGAAGGCCACTCAGGGATGTTTTCGGTCCAATCCATCTCTTGCGCTTCATTTAATTCATCAGTTTCTTCTTCAGCGATAACATGATGAATGAAACCTTGCTCTCCTTCCACTGCATGGGCTGCGCCCTGCGGTGCTTTTCCCTTTCCTTTATTCTGCTTCCTGAACTTGAACCCGGCGCGGCTTGCCTCCTTCTTGGCTTGGAAGGAGTTGGGTCTCCTCTGGAATTTAGCTCGACCTTTCGGTCCGGTTGTTCCAGAGGGTTGGTTCTGAGAACCATTAGCCTTATATGGGCGCCATTTGTTAAAAGAGGGTGGTCCCTTCTTTATTACATTGGTTCGGTTTGCAGAACTCACCTGGTTTGTGTTCTGCGACGTAGAAGCTACGTTTGTCTCCACATTTGAAATGCGGGATTTGAGCCGATGTCTCGATGTCATCATCGAGACCTCTGCCAAGATCTTGGTCGTTATGGTATTGACTGTGAACTGAGCTTGTTCGGTGGTCAAAGCCACCGTTGAGTAGAATGTATACATTTCTGCAGGCAGGCGCTCAAGGATAAACATAGCTTTGAACGATTCAGGAAGATCCAGACCCGCGCTCAGGATCTGGTCGAATAAGGAAGTGAGGCGGTTTATGTCCTCACTAACCGTTCTCGGGTTAATGTGAACCCGGTTAGCCTGATGGAACAGATGGAACTGTCCGGCTAAGCCTACAGATGAGAATAGACTTCTCATCTTTTCCCACAACGCTTTAGCGGTGGAGGCTTTAACGGCTGCATTGGTGTAGTCATATGTTACGTGATGTATGAAAGCATCACTAAGGGTATTGGCAATAATGCCGCAAACCCTTTTGTCGATGGCTTCCCATTTGGGTTGATCTCCAGCCACAGTACCAACCCAGGTAATGGTGCCATCGATCCACTGCCACACCGATAGGGATTGAAGAACAGATTGAAGACGCACACTCCATATAGGGTAATTGGATGGACCTTTCAAGATTGGGACCCGAGCGATGATCGTGTTGTCGAGTTTGAAGTCATTGGTAATAGCTAAGGCAGCCATTTATAGGAAGTGGATGAGATCTGCAAAGCCATATTCAGCAAACAGGTTTTCATATAAATAATCGTAAAGATGAAAAGATGTTTGGAGCTCATCTGATTTCGCTTCTATCTCCGGTGGAGTTAAGAATCCGGTCTCGTCATCAGTTTCCGGGAGTGGTACCTGATGCGGTAAGAGAAGACCTAGATCTCTTTTTCTTTTCCAGTACTCGAATCTTCTTCGCTCCCTTTTATTAAAACCTTTTGGTTTAAGGGAGTCCCAGTGTTCTTTTCTGTCATGTTTCGTTAGCGCACTGGACTCTTTTGAAGGACTATTGTACGAAAGGGGATCGGAAGAATGTTTTTCTAAAACAGTAAAATTAAGCTGTTTGAAGAAGTGATGATTCCGTATCGTAATAATTTGATTGTCCACAACAAACGATAAGTTTTTGTCTCCACTTGTTTCAAATGGAATAATTGGAGTTTCATTCCAAGTATTTAGTCCTGCAAATATCAAGAAAGGTTCTTCATAATCTCGAGAATAATTATGACTGTGGGAAGAGTCCAGTGGCCAAGAAGGATGAACAGGAACACTACCGTAGATTCTAAGTACGTCTGCGAACTCGGCGTTGTGCTTCGCCTTGTTCTGCAGCTCTTCTCTTTCTGAGTCGGTTAGCTCGGGAAAGGAACTCAGCTCTACCTCGGTTTCCGGCTTTGGTAGCGAGGGCTGAGTAGACATCGTCCTCGGCAATTGTCCCTACAGAGTCCTTGATCAGTCTTCTGATCACGTTATGTCTCTTCCAAATCTCGGGGTAAGTCTGCCTCAGACTATCCTGGCGCTCCTTATCAAAGAGGCGATTCCATGTCCTTACGTCCATTCCCTTTCTCCGCCCGTACTCTACGGCGGGTTCTCCCCGGTACCATCCTCCATCGGCTTCGTCCAGCCACAAATCCTCATTGAAGACGACGTTGGGCTTCTTTGATTTCATAAAATAAATATTTGCCCAATTCGGCGGGAAGAGGTCGCGTCTAAAGAGTTCCCAGCCTTGGTCCTTCACCACGAACAATCTTTGGTCCTCGTAAGATGCAGAGGGGAATGCCCATCCGGCACCCTCATAGGCCTGGCCTATGGTCTCGTCCCAGTAGCTTAAAGCGCAAACGGGACGGCTCGCTCCAGACTCACAGGTCTGGATTCGAAAAGGGTAGACCATCCGAGGCGACCTCGGAATGAGGTCCCTCGGGATCGCTAGCTGGTGGTTCGGGTAGACTGGGTGGATTTCCCACGTCACTAGTCTCCGTGGTGAGATCTCAATGTCCCTCATCTCCGGTCCCTGGACTTGTAACAGGGCTAGGGGTGGGAGCTCGTGGTAGTGCGCAAATCCCAGTACCTCGTCTTCTTGAAATGCTAGGATGAAGGGAGGTATTGTCTCCACGGTAAGATGCGCTCGCAGTAGGCAGTCCATATCCCATGGCCTCAGTTCGGTTAGCATCTCTCCTGAGGGTATTTGTATGGCGTATACCCCTTGGGTAGCTGCTAAAGGCGCTCCACCCAGAGCGGCGAGGCGCAGGAGCTGGAAGTGCTCCGCTGGTCGGATCGGAGCTGGAGCTTCGATCGCCGAGACTGGGGGTCCCAGGAAGTATTGGAACCGGTTCGGGTATGGAAGAATGTGCTGATTCATCAGCAGGATCGGCGGCGATGGGGGGCACTCTACTATCTGCGGCATCTGCGGGGGATCGATGTAAATCGATTGGAGATCGGGGGACGAAGACCGGGTCGGAGGATACAGGAGGTCTGGTAGATCGTCCTGGGAAGGGATCAGATTCTCCTTGTCTGATCCTTTGGTCTCGCTCTTGTTGAGCGGCTGCGATGAGCCAGGCGAACAACCTCGTATTGAGTTGTCGTCGCTCTTGCTCGAGTCGATTGACCTCCTCTTCATCTTCCTCGGGACTGGCAGCTGCATCCTCGATAGGCCTAGAAACTGGTATCGAGGAGGGGCGAGGCCAGACTGGGGAAGAGGTAAGACCTGGTTTGTAAACAGGTCTGGAAGAGAAGGCAGGGTCGAGTGGAGACTCGGGAGGGTTGTGGACGAGGCGATTGGAGTATGCAGCGTCGACCCTTGGTTCTGGGTCATGGATGACAAGGGGGTCAAGATGTCGTTCTGCATATCGCGGAGGTTCGGTAAGCGCAGCGACGATTGGCTCTCTTGGAGGTGTGATGGGAGATCTAAGGGAAGGACCGGTGTCGTTTCTGATGACTCTGTAGAAGTCAAAAGGTGCCAATTGATGATCAGTGAGATCGCGTGATCCACATCTGACGACATCTGTCTCACCGTGACGGTGGATCTCTCCTTGTTCGATAGCTCCGAAACAACGAGGACAGGGTACTTCAAAGGGTACGCCTGGTGAAACTATGTGAGTATTTCTCACAAGTCTGGTACGAGTTTCGTACCGAGGAGGTCTACCTGTGGGTACAGGTGCAGGGTCTCTCTCCGGTGGAGAGGTAGGCACAAAAGGTCTGTCGGATTCTTGTCTCACCTCTTGTTGAGGTGGAGATAGAGCGTCTCGAGGTTGGTCTGCCTCAGGATGGGAGTTTGATTCTTGTTCACTTACTGAGGGTGGTACTACTCTAGAAGAGGCCACCGTCAGCATCAGCTTGTGTTGATGAGTAGCAGATTGAACATGTGCTATCATAATTAGAGCCTCGGAGCGTCTCCGGAACAAAGCGAAACCGCTTTGAAAAGTGAACAGAAGACAGTTGGCCATAAGCTCAACCATCACAGCCGCTGTCAGACCATCATAGATCTGAGTAATCAGCGTATACAAAAATAACAGATCCAGCAACCACCACAGCTGGCCACGCGAGACGGCGGGAGGCATCGAAGGTGCTAGCAAAAGACGGGCTCCTACTTGTCTAAGCAGGGCTCATAACCTTTAGAAGTCCAAGACTTCCAAGGTCGCAGGATGGGCTCTAGTGGGAGTTACTCACTAGGGTAGGTGCAGCGTAGGCGGTAGCCAAGTGTTGATATAGTGGTGCTTAGGTATAGCACAGAACAGAGGATGGAGATTCTGTTAGAGGAGCGTATGTGTAGGGAGCTCCTCCTTATATACAGTACAGGCTTTGTTTGTACGTGTGTATAGTAGTTCTAAATAGATAGAACAATAGTAGCCAATGGCGGTAAAGGCTCTTATCTGAGCCTATAGCGTTAAGAACGCTTATCGTACTAAAAGTACTAGCCAATAGCAAAACATAAGCAGTGTCAGTATCAGTCAGCATGAGTAATAATGTATCAGTCATCATGATAAGGATGAGTAATGAATGAGAAATCATGATGACGTTAAAGATAAGAAGATAAGCTGACCGATATAGAATGTCTGATAAGATTAGATAAGATAAGACATTCTCAACAGTACATCTCATGCCATTCTTGTATGAATGAATAGTAACAGCCTTGGAAAGGCCTTGGTAACGCTTGAAAGTCGATTGAGACGGCATGGGGATTGACGAGGACAATACAATGTGTACTGGGGTAGGGGAGTAGCAACCTCCTACAAGGAAAAAAAGCAGATAATGTGGACGGCGTAGACGAGGAGGCTGACAATGACAGACACAATGAGCCCGAGGTGGTCAATGCCGTAGGCATTTTGAGGGATGAGACGCTCTATGATGCCAGGAATGGCAGGAACAATGACAAAAAGAGTGGGGAACCGACAAGGGCAGTGCTGGAAATGTTGGGGATGCGTGTGGACAAAAAAGACACCATAGAGAATGGCGCCAGCACAACAGCAGCGATGAGGACGACTATGGCGTCAAACGGGGCGAAAAAGAGCATGGGCGGTTGTCAACGAGAATGCCAATGGTGTAGGCAATATTGGGGGCGTGTGTGGAGGGATATGCCAATGCAACGGGAGCTGCAGGAAAGGCGGCAGAGACGGCGGGAACGATAGAGAGAGAGTGAGGGTGAAAAAGAGTGTGGGCCGCCAATAACGGCGTTGATGACGCAGGCGATGTCGGGGGTGTGTGTAGAGGAATGCGACTGCTGTAGAAGGCAGCGGCAGTAGCAGGAATGGTGGCGGCGATAGCGATGATGATGGAGAGGAAGGGGAGCCAAAAGGAGTGTAGGCTACTGATAATGACAGTGCCGGTGACGTAGACGACGTTGAGGGCACGTGTGGAGGGGTGCGGCCGTGATAGAAGGTGGGAACACCAGCGGGAACGGTGGCGACGGTGGTGACGATGACGGGGAGGGAGGGAAAGGGTGTGGGAAGCAACGACGGCAGAGTGGCAGCATTACGAGCAGCTTTGAAACTGTAAATGGAAGTGGCCCTAAGGTCCCAAACAGTCCCGAACGCTGTGTCGGGCATTGCTGAGGTCATTGCCAAGCCATAGGTAGTGTAGCCCCTCTGGAGGTACAATATCCTAAGTATAACTACGTATTTAGTACATGATTTATTGCTGGTGGGCCAAAATACGCAAAACAAGCCTAATTAGATAATGACATGACAGCTTGCCACCACACCTAATAAGGCTTACCAATCGGGAACCATAGGTGCATTTGACAGCATCACGGTCACACATGGTCACACTGACACATCCATTACAGTTGTCACATGGTGTCACAGGCCGTACGGTGACACACTCAATCTGTGCTCGATTTCTCTAAGTCCCCAAGGACTAGGAAATGCAAGGTGTATTTCCTAGTCCTTGGGGACTTAGTGTTTTTTTCATTTCGACACATGACGGGTTGAGTGACATGTCACATGCAAACGGCGTGCTGCGCAACATCACAACCATCACCACCCGCCGACTACCTGATGCCAACGAAGAGGGTGGTTCACCACCACCCAACGCAGGTGCACCCACACTGTCAGTCACCTCCATCCCACCATCTGACTTGCCCCCACAGCACATCTGGGCCCACAACAGCAAGGGCAGCGATGACAACGTGTACACACATGCTGCCACCGCCGCCGCCTTGGGGATTGTGATGAGACGTACAGGCCCAAACCACCGCCGTCTTCTAGAGGACGCCAGGACAACGACAATGACGATGACGCAATGTTGTTGATGGCCCAGTGCCATCAACGACACAACGGCGATGATGACGACACCTGGAGGATGTGGCGATGACCTGTGCGGTCACACACACAGCACAACCGCCATCTGGACCAACCGTAACAATGGCCCCACCCATGCCAATCCCGTCACTTGGAGGACGCAACAACGACAATATGTGCGACTGCATGTGTCACCTGGACCAACTGCAATGATGGCCCCACCCTCACTACCACCATTGCCTGGAGGACGCGACAACAACGACGCAATGTCGTCGATGGCCTAGCGCCATCAACGACACAGTGATGACGACGACGACGTGTGCAACTGCACGCATACCACCACCATTGGCCTGAACCAACCGCAACGAGGGCCCCACCCACACCTCCTCCATCACCCGGAGGACATGACAATGACACAATGACATCGATGGCCCGGCACCATCAATGACATGGCAACAACGGCAGCGTGCGTGCCACATTGGCACTGGCACTGTCGCTTGGAGGTGACACCGACGACAACAATGACAAAACGTCGCCGATGACACGACCATGACCACAACATGCAGAGGGCACGACGGCAGCACAACGATGGCGACTGATGTGTGTGACTGCACCACCACTACCACCCATGGCCTGGAGGACTGCACCATCATCTTGGAGGAGACAAGGACAACGGCATCCCCATCATCACACCCACACCACTGCGGTGCTGCTGCCAGCACAACAGCAGCCATGCCAATCAGTCACAGTGGCAACGACACAACGATGCTGATGGCCCAGCGCCATCAATGACACAGCAATGACGACAATGTGTGCATGATCGCACACCAAGGGACCTGCGAACGTGACGGCAATGCGTCACACACACCACTCACAATGAGGGGAATGTGACTGGATGGCGCACGAGAACACAACAGGGGATGTGGTGGCATAGGGATACAATGGGGCAGGATGCAGCAATGAGGCCAGGGTAAGATAAAGTAGATATGTACAATTGTATGTAGTTTACAGAATATAATCTATTTCTAAAGCAATCAAATGAGTCAGTAGGAAAAAATGGATATGAAAATTTTTCAGTAGGACTTGTACGTTCTGTATCGCCTGTATGACCGTTCACTGGTTGTAAGTGGTGTACAGTGCTGTGCAGTCACGGTCACAGCGCTGTACAAGGGGGGGACCTTCCTGTGACAAGTGTGATGCTGTAGTCACTGTGCAGTGCTACACAGCCATGTATAGTAACTAAGTGATTTGCTGATGTAGGAAACTAAAGTATGGCATACAAGTATAAAGAGACCTGCTTGGATAGAACAAATCCATGAAAAGTGGTCCCCCAATTAATGGGGATCTCAGATATAATTACCACAACCAAGATGAGCACTGCAAAGACCTTGAGGGGAATTCAGCCTTTTAGTCCATAAATGGCAGCAACTTTACTTGCCAACACAGCAATGATGCCTTCAAGTAACCTCACTGGTTTGTGTTTCAGTGGGTTTTTGAAAGCCAGAATGAACATGACATCAATGGCGGTCAACAAAACGGTTGACCATAGTGGGAGTGCAGGAAAGAGAAGAACGAGTACAATTGCAGATCCAAGCATCTCCACCAAATTAGTGCAGATGATGGCAATTTCAGTGAGAGTGTAGAGTGGGTAAAAATACACCATCTCCACAGTAACTTGTGCTGCAGATGATTGTGAAAGAGCAAGCGACAATGTGAAGCAAAGTCTGCTCAAGAGTTGGCTTTAACCCAGTGAGCAATAAAATGAAGTTCATCAAGACCATTACTGTTGAGACTAATACTTATGTGATTAGTCAGATGTAAGTCAGCATTGATTAGATGCTAGATCATGCTTATCTTCTTATCTGTCTTATTATTCCAGTAAGCATGATTACATACAATCCTATCTTAACGGATCATTATGTTTTCTATATGACACTGCTCATGTTTTGCTATTGGCTATTACTAATAGTATGATAAGAGAGTTTACTGCCATTGGCTGTTATTGTTCTATGTATTTAGAACA
>JBBPMY010000705.1:0-12558 GCA_038090615.1 Phylloporus gajari
TGAGTCATATAGATCTCTTCATCTAAATCTCTGAAGAGATCTATATGACTCAGCCAGAAGGATTCGTAATAAAGGGCCAGGAATCAAAGGTCTGTCGACTAAAGAAAGCCATATACAGCTTGAAGCAAGCTGCGCTTCAATGGAATAAGCAGCTAAATCTGTCTCTTATCAAGATGGGTTTCAAAAGATGTGTCTCAGACACAGGAATTTATATAAAGTTCATTGGCAAGGATATTATCATTATCATCATTTACGTTGACGATGCTCTCTTTTTGGGTAGTAACAGAAAACAGATCCTCGATCACAAAAAGACATTCATGTCTAAATGGGAAAGCCGTGATCTCAGAGAAGTCAAAGAATATCTTGGCATGAGAATCACGAGAGATCGCAAAAAGCAAACTTTAATCCTTGACCAATGCACATACGCAAACAAAGTTATAAGACGTTTTGAACAAGAGAATTGCAAGGAGACTGATGTCCTTTTACCAACTGGTTATTCACCACGTCCTAAACAAGGACAAGTGAATGCAGTTCTTCAAAGCAAATACCAATCAGTAATTGGATCACTGCTTTACATAATGCTAGGAACTCGACCAGATCTAGCATATTCAGTTATTAAAATGTCGCAATTCTCAGCAAATCCATCAGAAGAACATCTGATGAGAAGCCTACAGATTGTTCGATATCTCGCACACTCCGAGAAATTGTGTATAAAATATTCCAGAGAAGGAGACAAAACAGGTTTGATCGCCTATTCTGATACAGACTGGGCAGGCGACATAGAAACATCCAGATCTACTACTGGATATGCAATGTTTCTTGCAAATGGCATGGTGTCATGGTTGTCAAGAAGACAAAGACGAGTTCGCCTTTCGTCAACAGAGGCAGAATATTGTGGCATGACAGAATGTGCCAAACAAATCCAATGGATAACAAATGTTCTTGAAGAACTGAAACTTCCTATCAAACACGTTCCATTATGTGTTGATAATCAAGGAGCTATCTTTATAGCTTCTAATCCAGTTCAAGAAGGAAGAACGAAACACATTTGTATTCCTCAACATTACATTTGCGAAGCTGTAGAATTTGGAGAAGTTGAACTTTTTTATGTTCCTTCTAACCAACAGTTCACAGACATTTTCACAAAGAATTTGGGTAAAATCAAATTCTTACAGGGACGAAATTGTCTTACCCTTATACAATTCCCAACATGATCAGTGAGGAGGAGTGTTGAGAATGATGATTATGTCATCATCTATCAGCATCAATTAGATGCTAGATCATGCTTATCTTCTTATCTATCTTATCTTTCTAGTAAGCATGATTACACATGATCCTATTTTAACAGATCATTACGTTTTCTATATGACACTGCTCATGTTTTGCTATTGGCTATTACTAATAGTACGATAAGAGAGTTTACTGCCATTGGCTACCATTGTTCTACGTATTTAGAACAACCATACAGATACAAACACAATGTACTGTATATAAAGAGGAGCTCCCACCTAGTTGCTCCTCTAACAGAATCTTCATCTCTGTTCTCTTGTACTTGATGTTTACACTAAGCACTACCCTATCCTTGATTACCACCTCAAGTCTCCTATCTAAGTGAGTAGTTCCCACTTAGCTCATTTCCTCTACCGTTCGGAGTCTTCCACTCCGAAACAAGCTGGTGGTGTGTTTGACAAGAAAAATGGGTGGGACGAAGTCGATAGATTATCGATGGTATCAATGTAATAGAAATACACAATCCAACTATGGTATGTAATAGTGACAACCTAGATGGGCGATAGTGCATAATAGAACTCTTTCGACCAATATTTATTTAGCCAGAAATCAGTGCACAACTCACAGCTGCTTGACCTGGTCAGGCGTGGATTAGCCTCAGCTTCGAATTGTGGGAGAAGGTGAGCAGGGGATCAAATTAGCGTGAGTGGAATCACCTCTCCAACACACTCACCACTCATTCTTACCACCCGCTTGAGATGGTGTATGCCAGTCACTGGACTCACACCTCTGGGATTTGTCTGAGATGTCACATCAAAGCACTGCATGTAGGCTGCAAAAAAGTCACAATGCAATGGCCGAAATATAATACGAAGCTGAACAACGGTGTGTCCAATTAATCTACAGCTGGGCCAGTCACTCTCGAACTCGGGGCTGATGATTGCTGAATCATATAGACCATAGGGATAGGTAGTCGAGGGGGGTATGGCACAAAGTGTCTGTGGCGCTTCTAGCTCCTTGTTGTGATACAACTTTTGCTGTATGCGTAGGCTATGCCATATTTGGAGCTTGACATTATTCAGGGAGCTTGTACTAAAATTTTGCTGGGAAAGGAAAGCGGAGATCACAGGGATGAGATCGGGAAGTTGATACACGGCAGCAGCCTCAGCCAGAGTTAGCCCTAGTGCTGGCTTGGTTGCGACATGGAACGCAGTGGTTGACATTGCAAAGGTGCAGAAGGGCTTTGGTGCAGAGGTGTGAAGTCCTTGGAGGAGGGCAGTCGATATAGAAAAATAATCAACAATGGGCTGTCTTGAGGTTTCTGAGACAAAGTGCTTCTCTGCGTCTGGTTCATGATCTTCCTCAATATCTTCGTCTGGTGTGGCCTCTGTGTGATTGTGATCCACAATGGAAGTAGCGAGGTCGAATTGCAGGCACTTGTCCAACCTGTCGAGGTGGCGAGCAATCTGGCTATAATAGTCTTGATTGTTGCTGGCACGAGCGGGTACCTTAACCTCCTGAACATGGGTGTGTTCCGTGATGTCAGCACTCCATTGCATCGCGGCTCCAGATTGGCGAATTCCAGGGACTATGCTTTGAAGGAGTTCCAGCTTAGGTAGTTCCCAGTTCTTCCTTGCGCCATGAGAGATGATTGCGTCCTTGTGATCATGGAATTCCTGAAGGGCTTCAGCTAATTGGTCAAGGGAACACGTTGTGAATACTGGTGCTTGTGCAAGGTAATGGAAATCGGCCAGTGAACGGATGGCGATGAGGAATCTACAAGGTACAGTACCAGCTGTGACACCTACGATATAGCGTTGGATGGATCGATGATCACGTCCAGTAACCTGCTTTAGATCTGAAATACCTTTGTCAAACACCCGATATCCAACAAGAGGTTGAATAATAGAGAAACGATAGTCCAATTCCACAGCCCCCATTACCATGATACACCACTTTATATTGTGGTCCCAGAGAAATCAAAAGAAGTGATGCAAAGATTCAATGGTGATAAAATCGCAAGGAGCCAACAATGGCCAGCCCAACCAGACTAGCTCAACGACTCCATTCAAACCCAACGCCTTGACAGTCTTGAGGAAGTTTTTGTAGTCACTAGGTGAACATTTCAAACAAGTGGTGCGGATTGCAGCAACAGTGTTCTCTGCTGTACAAGGCGGATGTCGATGAGGATCACCGAACTCCTTGGACATAGCAATGGTGACCAGTGACGCCTTTGGCCCTGTACCCTGTTGGAGTTTATATTCCATTTATGGTAGTTATTACATAAGCTTAGAGCGGACATATTACAGTTTCTTTCCTACTGTAGGTTCTTTAGTGTTTACTGAGTTCCTACAGAGTATTCTATTTCAATATACCCACCATCAGACACTCCTCGGGTGTATCTGCTATCCACAAAGCTACAGGAGTGAAGCAATAACGCAAGTTGCCAACGGGGTCACTCATCATGATGCCCACGGCTGCTGCAGTTTTGAGGGGCGCAAGAATGATGCTGAGGGCTTGATGTACTAGGCGATCCTGCAGAAGACTGCGAATGCAAGTAGTTTTGTGTGTGAACTTGGCAATGGGGAGTAAAGCGAGCAGAAGGTAGGCATGGAGGGAGGTCTTGCTATGGATCCATATGTCGATGTTGGCAAGGCTGATAAGGAGTGGATGCGCAATGCGGTTACCACTCATGATGGAGATATTCGTCTTATCAGATGACAAGATTACTCCAAGTAGAGTGGTGCCCAGGGGTAAAGCCTCCTGAGACAACATTACCGATCGACATTTAAAAAGAGAGAGACAAGCATATCTGGAGACTCCAAGCACGATCTCTGCTCAACCATTCGTCATAGACACAACAAATTCTTGCAGTACAGGTCCAGACCTTTCTCAGAACAAATGAAAAGTGAGGCTGGAAGCGTGGGTGACTGAGTAGCACCTGCAGGCAGTTGATGGGATCGCAGTAGAAAAGACGCAGTGGCCCCTTGACAGGATATTCGGGCTTCAGCATTTTGCATTGCCACTTTGGGCCATGAGGAAGAATTTCTGCTCGTGTTCTCAACTCTTTTGCAGATTGAAACGACAGATAAGTATTCTTGATCTGCAGTAACTCAGAAAATTGTAGCATGCACAGAAACGACACTCACGATATCGAGTGATAGGAGGTTGTCGATGGCTGCCATGCTAAGACGTGAGTGTAGGAGCCAGGAAGCAAAGGCCCACTCTTGTTTAGAGGCCCATGGGTAGTAGACATTCTCTCGTCTCTGCTCTGCGTATTGATCTGCCCAAAACTTGTCCATGAAGGTCTTACCACCGGGAAAAGTAGTCCCACATCCTTTGAACGTCTCCACAAATCGTCCCAGGGGAGGTTGACCAGTGTTCAATTCAGGATGAAGGGTAGAAGCATCATCAGGTATACTGTTTGATGCTATATCCAACATTTCGACGTCTTGATGTGATCTGGGACTGTTGGGCGGCGCAAGTTCATCCTTCAAAGGTTGACTAGCTTCAGCCTCAGAGTCCGAAGTATCCGAAGTACCGGATGTGAGGGCTTGATTGGGCTTGACGAACAAATCATCGAATAAAGGTAAGCCATCTTGAAAGCACGAACCAGTAGGCTGATTCATGTGTTGAAGGACATTCATCATCATGCAGAACCTCTTGCCACAACGAGGGCAGCTGATGGCCTTAAGGTGTCCATGCATGGTCTTGGCCCGGGGCATGAAAGTAAAAGGTAAGAGCATGTGCGTGTTACCAAGCCCTTGTTTACCATTCACCACCTTATGACCTCCACGTGGTAACCACATCAATAAACGAGCATGGAAGGCTCGAAGACGTCGTTTTGACCCCCACCATCGTCATCTTGTCAACCACACTGGCAGCACCATTCCTATATGATAAGCTCAGTCTCCGGACCTCATCGTTGCTCACCATCTCCCTTTGGACAACCCACTCATACTCAGAGTGGATCAGGATCAACTCCAAGTCCCATTGTGCACGCTGCACCGATCTCTCCAGCAAACTGGCGACCTCGCTCGCTCTCTTGGTTTGACTGTCACAGCGATATAACGCTGGGAGGGAGTCGCTTACCAACAAGGAAGCCGACTACAATCCATTGGGTATGATAGTAAGTTTATTTCAATAATGGTAATGGACCCAATTAAAACTTCGGGCCACTCGACACAAAGATAACACATCTACCATCGTATCCGGGTTGTGTTACCCATTCAGCTCCACGCAGTAGCATGGAGGCTTACCTCCGCCTGGAGGTTGCTTGAAGCGAGTGAGTAATCTCTCGCATGAAAGAAGATCTCGCACATGAGATGCTTCACCACAACGTCATTGCGCTACAACTCAACCACCTTATCCTTGAAAACGCTCAAAATGACTCTCGTGCTGCAGATGAGCATGTTGGGCGCGTCCACTTTATGATTAGATAGAGTGGCTGCTCTGTTGCTCATGAACAGGCTGTGCGAGAGCCTCACTCATTGTTGAAAGGTACATTTGGTGTGCAATGGTGCAGTCTTTTTTTTATATGGCAGGCTGAAACTTGACTTAGATCCAAATAATCCGGTGTCAGCATTTGATGTAGCCCTAGATTGACTGCCACATGTTATACCTAGTAATATACTACTTTTGTGTCAATGTGCCACACCTTCGTCATTTACCAAGAAGTGGTGTCAGATCCAGACTGCTTGGTCCCGTTACAAGCTGTGCTATGCTGTGACACCATGTGAGCACTAGCGGCTGCTGGGGCTCAGCTGAAACCTGGCACTTCGGCTATGGAAAAAGGCCAGTTTGCTGATGAGAGGTGGTCCTTCAGCACATAAATCCAATTGCACCATAGAATGAGCCTGTTTTCCTTTACCCAACCTTCCTCATGAACCCAAACACATCTTTTGACCTGCTTTTCAATCCTTTTACTTGATTGTATCCTTTCCAACAACTCGTCTCCTTCACCTTCAATCAAAAGAGCTATAGCACAGAAGTGTGCAGGAGTGAGGAGGATTTGGTTTGAATTGTCCTGCTCTCCTTTATCATAGTCAGGCCAACAAGAGAGTGTTGGAATATTTAGGAGTTATTTCCACTTTATATGCTTATCTAATCTAGCCTACATCGCACCACAGTTTATTCTCTGGCTACTTAGTGACTTACCAGGTAGCCAAGGTACTTACATACTTATACTCTGAATACAGTGACTTACCAGGTAGCCAAGCCAACAACCTTCTTCACCTTCTTCAGAGAGAGCATCTGGCTTCCCATGGGTATATCCAGGTCGATGGGTGAGGAGAAAGTCATACTCAGCAAGCTCTTACAACCAGCAAGCCTGGTGACAGTTAAGCTTTTGAGCAACACGGAAATATTCCAAGTTCTGGTGATCAGTCCAGATCTCAAATGTGTGGGTAGTGCCCATAAGGTAGTGCTGCCACTCAGCAAGGACACGCATGATAGCAAGCATCTCATGATCATAAATATCATAGTTGTGTTCCATGTTGTTGAGAGACTTTGACATGTATGTGATTGGATGCCATGATGAGCAGGCTCTTTTGCACATCCTTTCAGGAGCTGTTAAGGTCAACATTTATAATAACATGTGAGATAACCCTCAGCTGGACAGGATGCTTTCCACATGGGAACTGCAGATGAAAAAGCTCAACCAGAACCATCGGGCGAACCCCCCACAGAGCTCCTTTGCCACAGCCTCTTTTGCTCCCTGCTCTGTCCACCCAATTTCTTCCACCACTGGAACCAGTGCCTGTCCTTTGGGTGGTGCTCCAGCCCTTGCTCCTCCTACAGAGGGTGGTCAGATCTTTGCAGGACAAGAGGAACCTATGGAAATTGATCGGGCTCATGGATGTGCCCCCAATCCTCATTGCTATCAGTGTGGCAATCTTGGTCACATTGCCCGTAACTGCCCTCAATGTTTGGGCGTTAACATCCATGCAATTTGGGATGTCACTGATGCTGCTGGGCAACAAGCACTTGTGAATGGTGTGCAACAGCTTCAAGCAGAAGCAGCAGGAGTTGATGAGGGGGAAACTAAGGATGCAAAAGCAAAGGATGTGAAAGGAGCAGGTGATTCAGGTTTTTAAACTCGCCAGAACTTCTTGGTGCTAAACTTCTGGCGAATGTGTTGGGCGACTGTGTTGACTCAAACATGTGTACAACTAGTCTGGCTGCTGAGAAATCAATTGTCACATCGCCTGCACTGAAAGCACCTTCTCCCATTCCTCATTTTCCATTATCTCTGCCAGCAAGGGGATCTCTCAACTGGGTCCATGGTCGGATCTTCCAATCCGAGTCCCTGGCTCTTCGTGTGTTATGTTCGTGGTCAAACTACCAACAACAATCTGAGCTTACTCCTACATTACTCCGAGAGTTGTGGCAGGCAGAGCCAGATGACTTGCATTCCATTTTATGGGAATTGAAGAAACCACACCGATGGATCCAACAGATAGGACAGAGTTCTGTTCTTCTTCCTGTTACTATTCATACTCTTGATGACCATCAACAACTGGACATATCAGCCCTTCTAGATAGTGGGGTAACAGGCTGTTATATTGATGAAAGCTTCGCTCAAGCTCAAGGTCTTAACTTGGAATGTTTGCCCCAGGCTGTCCCAGTGTTTAATGCAGATGGAACTACCAATGAGGGTGGTCCAATTCGTTTCACAGCAACCCTGCGTCTCCAGATTGACAATCATTCTGAAGTCTTCCCCTTTGCTGTTACCAACATGGGGCATTCCGATGTCATCATTGGTTTCGACTGGCTTTGTAAACATAATCCCACTATTGACTGGTGCTCTGGTCACATCTCTTTTGATCGCTGTCCCCTGGCTTGCTCATTTCACTTATCTGATCCTGATGATGAACTCCAAGCTCCACAAATCCAAGCTTCTCTTCCCCTTCTTCAAGATGGCAACTGTTTATAGGTTACTGTCCTTCAAGAAGACTTATCTGCCACTCCATCTGCCAAGACTCTTCATCAAGCTGATGATGCTCTTCACAATGGTTCACGTCATCCCTTACAAGATCTAATTCCTGATCCTTATGTGGCTGAATTCACCAACATTTTTGCTAAAGAATCCTTTGATCGTCTTCCCCAACGATGCTGCTGGGATCATGCTATCAAGCTGAAACCATTCACTGAGCTGTTCAATAGCAAGATCTATCCCCTCAGCCCTCCTGAGCAGGTTAAACTCAATCGATTCCTTGAAGAGCATCTGAAATCTGGCCGTATTCACCCTTCCAAATCTCCTATTGCTTCTCCCTTCTTCTTTGTCAAGAAAAAGGATGGCTCCTTGCGCCCTGTACAAGATTACCACAAACTCAATGACATTACGATTTGTAACTGCTATCCCTTGCCCTTGATTTCTGAAGTAGTCCATAAGCTGCATGGCACTCGCTTTTTTACTAAGCTGGATGTTCACTGGGGTTACAACAACATCCATATCCAGGAGGGGGACAAGTGGAAGGCAGCATTCACAACTAATTGTGGTCTTTTTGAACCACTAGTCATGTTTTTTGGGCAAACCAACTCTCCTGCTACATTCCAGACAATGATGAATGCTCTCTTCCACAATTTGATCCTTTGGGGGTTGTCATTGTGTACATGGATGATATTCTTATTTTCACTAGGACCTTACAGGAACATCATCAGATCATTTGCGAGGTCTTATGCATTCTCAAAGAGAATCAACTTTATCTTAAACCTGAAAAATGCAAGTTTGAACGTCAGGAGATTGAGTTTCTTAGGTTAATAATCCAGGAGGGGCACATTCATATGGATTCTCAAAAGGTGGCAGCCATTTCAGATTGGCCTACTCCTTTGTCCAAACAAGATGTCCAGCAATTCCTTGGGTTTGTCAACTTTTACCGCCACTTTATTCCTCATTTTGCTTCCATCACTCATCCTTTGCATCACCTTACTGGCAAAACTTCTTGGCAGTGGGGACCCAATGAAAACTCCACCTTCCTTGCCTTGAAATGGGCAGTTTCCTCTGCCCCTGCCCTCATGATCCCTCAGGATGATGCTCCCTATAGATTGGAAGCTGATAGTTCAGGATATGCCACTGACGCAGTTCTATCTGAAATGCATAAAGAATTCATCAACACTCTCATCTGGAGTCTGGTGGATGGAAAACAAAGCAGATTGGGCATGACACTGCTTGTTTGGGTCCTCAAATATGGAACAAAGTTCTGCTTCAAACCCAGCCCAGTCATTATAGACAACCATACCGTCACGAAGACCATGAAATTTGTTGTTAGCCCACTTCTTGGCTACTCCCTTTTTCATATATGAAAGGGCATAATAGATTTTGGTAAGATGAGTGGGGAAGGCCAAAGGGCAGAGAATAAAGTTGGTGTCCAAGGCATGGAAGAACTGTTTGAACTTATTGTAGGATCCATCATAACCCTCCGGTTCAGCGACAGTAATTTTCTGAACTCCTCCAGCAGCAACAACAGGGGCTTGTGCTGGCAGTGCAGGTTGTTGCTGAAGGGCAATTAGAGCAGCAGCAAGCTGCCCTTGAACCTAGATGGATTGGGCCTGTGTTTGATCTGCACGGGCAAGGGACTGAAGGACTGCCTGATGGAGATCATCTTCTCCCTGTGCAGACAATGAAGGAGTTGTGAAAGATCAAGAGAAGGTGTGGACATTGCATAGTCAGACATAGCATAATAGGGGTTGTGGGAGTTCATCCTAATGTGAGGGAAACTCTTCTCTTATGCAGGCACGTCAGATAAAGTTATATGTATTCAACCTGAGCCATGCACAAAATGTGGTGAGAGAAACAGGAGGACAAACTGAGGAAATGCGAAAATAGGAGAATAAGACTATATACTAGCAGAGAACAAAGAGTGAGACCAGAATCAAGCGAACAATCAATTGGTGTGACAAAGCATCCATGACAGGTATACTAGTTCTAGCACTCCATAGTGAAAATATTGGCCTGGTCTTGCAAGGTTCTGCCAGGCTCTGCCAAGTCTAGCAAGCCAATTCTAGAAGAGCCACGTTCTCCCAAGACTTACAATATCATCCTAGATTTGGGACAGTTTGCTGATGAGCAAGCCGCAGATAGTCAGCTGTTGAGCAATGGATCAAAAGAGTACTTGGAGAAGAAAGCCGATGAGGAACGACAAACAGGGCACGGCCCGACGGCTGCCATGGGTGCCCACATATGGAAATGCTCTCAGATTGCGTTGCACTCTCCGAATTCCAGTCCCATTCAATCACCTCCTTGAAGGCAAGGGCTCCTCTTTTGTTCATCCATGTCTTGGTCATTCATTACTCCTACGGTCTTATATACAAGTCCCTGACTGTCATTTACAGGGATATCCTTCACCATGGGTTTGCTTTTGAGCGTGCCATGGTGACACCATACACCATCGCTACCGTCCTAATACCCCCCATATTCAGCTGCTATGTCATGGCCGTGCTAGTGCAATTATCACGCACAAGTCTCTACCGAGCCGCACTCCTCCCTGTGGTGTACTGGTTGGCTTTCCGAGCTAGCGTCTCTTTAGACCTATCGTGGAACAACCCGAGTTATGCTCAACTCAATGAAGGGCTGGCGGTGAGCATCCAAGTTTACTTGGAAAACTCCACCGACTGAGATAGCAACCCAGCTGACCATGTTTACCATTGCCATGCGAAGCACGGTATGGGTGTTTGCAAAGAGAACATACATTAGATTGCCAATCAGCAAATCGGGAGACACTACAGTCGGTGGTTACGATGAAAATACCCAGAACGAACACGACATTTCCGTCTCCGTCGCAATGTGGAACGCTTGGGATCTCATAGTAAACCTCAGGGGAATCGGCTGGATCGGACCTGAGAAGATGCACATTCCAACGCCGTATATCCGGGTGGGGTCTCGAACGGCGTTTTTCTTCCTCTCCGTTTTTCAAGCCATCTTATTCATAACCACGTTCGACATCATCGCCCTGTATGTGTGCTCGCTTGGACCCGACACTTTTGGAACTCCCAAGGGTGGTACCATCTTCGACCCCTTGCTACCCCCACTGAAACGGTATACGAAATCGTCCATCATCACGCTCGCCTCAAGTTTTGCTGCATACACCGTCATCGAGACAATCTACCAGGTCCATGCGGCAGTGTTCACGCTCGTATTCCAGCAATATCCGTCCCAGTGGCCCCCTCTGTTCGATTCTCCTTGGCTTTCGACCTCAATTACGAGTTTCTGGGGACGACGATGGCAACAACTCTTTCGCGAGTATTTCGTGGTGATAGGGAGTAAACCCATGCAGAAATATCTTGGGCGAGTAGGAACCGTCTTGGGTGGCTTTGCTATCTCTGGTATCTTGCACGATGTTGGGATGCGGAGCATGAACCGAGGTGCCGACTCTCTTGAAGTAGTCGGGTTCTTCCTGTTGCAGGGTGTCGGGGTTATCATGGAACACGCTTGGAGGAAGGCCACGGGGAAGCGAGTTGACGGGCTTTTTGGTTTCCTATGGGTGTCTTTTTTTCTCACAGTGACAAGTCATATTTTCGTAGATGTATGGGCGAGGAGGGGTTTGCTTGGGTCTGATTTCATTCCCAAGGCGTACCGGCCAACTATGCTGTTTATCAACTGGATATCCTAGAAGGGCAAGCCGTTATAGATTAACACCACTCTCTTCATTATGTGATCTAAACGCTCGGTATATTTGTTGTGAAATGATTCAAGTGTTCGTCTGAGTGCGGTGTTGCGAGCAACCATTCAACGCGTAGAACACTGTCTTCCAGGAATGAATTGAGATAAGTATGAGAACAAATAATCCACCAGGGCCCTGTAAACGATTAAGGGGCGACAGCGGAAGGTCGTGTCAGGCACAATCTGAGAATCCAGAACGTTCCTGGCAAGGTTCGAGCCCCGGGCTAGTGTAGGGGGATGGGATCGCAGGGAAATGGAGCGAAGAAATGTACCTACTTAGTAGTAGCAAGTTTTGGACCGTGAACCGATTCGTCACCCGGGTGCACACCGAGATGGCTCTCCTCCTTATTCGTTTTCTCCCTGAAAATTGAAATATCTGTGCCAAAGTTAGAATATCCGGGGATGTGCATGGTGTTTCTGGCGCAATTCCTCTGTTCCACAGAAGCGTCATTATTCACCAATCAAGAAAATGGCGCTCGACCTCGCCAAACATGCTTCTGATGGCTAAAAATGCACTATCAGGGTCGATCATTGAACCTACTTGTGAGCGATTTATGCAGCGCAGTCTTCTCGATGTACATGACGAAAAGAAGGGACTCACGACATTGACGAGAAGGTGACGTTTGATCCACCACGACGTCACGTCTCATCGTTGGTATGGAAGACAG
>JBBPMY010000706.1:0-12555 GCA_038090615.1 Phylloporus gajari
CTTCGAAAGACGTCTTTTGGGTACGTACTTTTTCCGAATGTGACGCGATTGTTTGTGCTCACGTTTTATCCTCAGAACGGGTACTGTATCCCCGCGGGAGCAACCGTGTTTGGGAACCACTGGTGAGCTGAGTTAGTAGCCGCGGAGAAAGATGAACGGACAATGTGTCATAGGTGTATCGCACGCGACCCCGAGGTGTTTCCGGACCCGGAAACGTTTAATCCGAAGCGCTGGATCGGACCTGATGGGAATATCAACCCCCAGTTGAAAGCCTATTCGTTTGGATTCGGACGACGAACGTGTGTCGGATCGAACCTCGCCGTTCGGTGAGTCCATGCCTGCCTTTTCGCATCGTCATTGACGCTCATTGTCATAGATCGCTCTACATTGCGTCTGCGACCGTGTTTTGGGCGTTTCGCATCCTCGAGGATGCCAAGCGGCCGATTGATGATATGGCGTTTGTACCTGGGATTGTGTCGCATCAAAAGCCGTTTAGCTTGGTGTTTGAGCCGAGAAAGGATATGTCTCATCTGCGTGAGGCGATGAGTGTCGGGCGGGGCTGACAGTGGGTACGGATCTTGTGAAAATAATACAGGCAGGGTATTCGTGATCGTTAAGTTAATATTTATTATTTTATGAGAACTTAGACGGGTGTCGTCGTATGTTGTACCATATGGTAAAAAGTCTCGGGATGGATGTGCATAGACTTGTTCATCATGGCTCGCCAGTGACCGCTGCCCGATGGACCAAACCTAGGACTGCGGCACTAATTTTAGCTGGGATTACATTGAATTATTACCATGCTGTGTGGTTGTACCGATTGCATGCATTTCCTTGATCTATCCCTGAGTGTTTGACTCGTACCTGCACGTTGCAGACCATGGCAAGCCAGTGGAAAAGGCACCAGCCACTGTCAGCCACGTTGGAACGTGGCTGGTGGCTTTTCACACAGTCATAAATCCTGTGTTGTCTTGGCGTCCTTATAAGCGCTTATCGTCGTACTGGTCATGATCCATCTATCCTCACCGTGGTCCAATCCGAGTCAACGTCCAACATTAGTACTTCAGTGAACAGATCTGCCAGGAACTTGGACGCACAATCTCACCTTGACGATACTGGCAGCCAACCTCACTGTGACTCACCTGTCTCGGTGAAATTTTCTATTTTTCGAATACCCCCAGGACGTCTGATGAGGAAATAAAGTTGTATGAGTTGGTCGAGTTGGATGCGGTGGAGGGAAACAACACGATCCTTTTACGGTAAATAGATGCCAACAACTAGCCAATCATAAGATGCGTCAGGTCTGATTCATGGCAGTGACGCCCCTGGTTTGTGGCTAGGATCTGGCACGGGCACTCCAATAATGTATCCAAATCATAAATATTAAATGCTGGGCCAAAGCTGGGATAGCGTGGTCTGCATCTTTTCTCTCCCTTGCATCATGGTGCCCGCAAAGCCCACATTCTGCAGTGTCGATCCGGTCAGATTCGAGGGCTGGACACGTGTCGAGGTTTGTTCTACCGTTTTCACCCTTCTGATTTCACCATTGATGCCTGAGACAGCTCATCTCCATCCTTGCGATTTGCGGGAGAGACAGCGATAAGGCCAGGCGGGCCCTCGTGACATGGATTCGCCACAAGCAGGACAAAGGTCGCAGTACCGAGCACATCTTGGCCAAGCTACGAGACGTTGAATCCAAGGTTCGTCACTGTTCGTTGGTTTCCAGAACATAGGCCAATTGTCCCCAAGTTCATTAAGGATACTCCTCTTCAAAGCGCTTTCCGTGATGCCAGAGCAGAGACCTCCCTTCCCAGATCGCCGGAACTTGCGCTCCCTGCTTCGCTCAGGAGAAGTCTAGAGCACTGGGTACCAGGCTCTGCACCTTCTGTCATGACGTTCATGCCTCAAAATGTAGGAGTCAGCACAATGTCTTTTTACCAACTAACTCCTCCTAATTTCTCGTAGGAGACCAGCCCGACAATCACCCCTTTACGTCTCTCGCGAAGTCCCTCACGAACTTCGGATATTCCCCCTGCGCATCCAAGACAAAACTCTAATCGAAGAATATCGCTTCCCCTACCCGTCCAATGCGCTCCACCCTCTCATACACCGTGTATTCAAATACCTCGCAATCGATCATCTCAGCGTGTCCCTGATTCACCGATAATGTCTTCCCCGGAAGAATTTGGACTCCATTTCAGATATTGTTGCATGGCGCAACCTGTAGGACCATCCTCTCATTTCCACGGGTTGCCGACACCTCCATCCGGGAGTCCCCCAGAACTCCTACTCTTTCCTATTTCGTCTCGTGTGCAAGCCCCTTGTCCCCGTTCACAGCGAACGATACCCAACTCAGTGCCAACATCTCCCTCAGAAGGTTCGGCCTTCCCCAAAAAATTTCGCCACACATCCAGATCACCAAGTCGTCGGCGAGTAGCGCCACCATTGACAAGCCCTCCAGATCTGCCTTTGCCACCTATCCCATCTTGCGACCGGGACTCAGACTTGGATAACCACACATCCAAGATAACCCTACCTCCCACACCTCTCCCATCCCCATCGCGGTGTAAAAACAAGCCTATACGTCCGCTTCCAATGCAGCCCATTCCGAGGCCCGTTCTAGATATAGATGAATCGGACCTCATGGACACCATCGGCGAACATTCGATATCACATATCTGGGAGGAACCAAACGAAGACGGTATGTTGTCTGAAGTGATCGTCCGACAGGATAGTCCGGTCTTTATGTTCCATGACGATCACGCAACTTGTATAACCCCCCCTCCCCCATATATGTCCCTACTTGATCTTCATTCTCCTCCTGAAACGCCAACTTTTGGCGATATGCTGGATGGAACTGTGAACGAATGTGGGGCGTCCAAAGAGATTCGACCCGAGGTCGTCGCGTTCAGTCATAGATCGAACCATCGCAGGGCTGGCAAAGTCGGCTTCGGGCCTCTGGGCTGAGCGCGGCAGTCGCAAAATGTTTGGTGGATGCGATATGGAGATCCGTGTCCTCCGATTCAGACAACCATTGGACGCTCCGTTACGTACCACCACACGCCAGCTGTGACCGAATACAGGCGAATCGCTACGGCGTAATGTTGAACGAGATGATAAATAGTGTGCAGGTGTTGTACATGCTTTAATATTCTTCCTAGAAGAACTCTTATTACACTACATACTGTCATTCGATTGTGTTATTATGTTTTCGATACGAATGTACTAGGCAAGAGATAAACTATGTGTAGATTCGAAAATGTGTCGTGCTTCCCCACATTTCACAAATCGAGATTGTCGAACTGGATCGCGCAGTGGCCGTCGCTGCCACACTAATACACTGTACGATTCTGCGACCGTTTTTTGGGTATTTCGCGTCCTCGAAGATGTTTACGGTAGCTGTAATTGTATTGCATCAGAAGTCGTTTAGCTCGGTGTTCGGAATGTATGTTTCTCAGATTTGCATGAGGTGATGACTCGTTCCGGGCATATCGCCCTGCCGAGTGGCCAGGATGACTCTGACTGAACGGCGTGTTGCAGCATCGAGATTGATGTCTTCGATCATACCGGGCAACGCACGGTCGAGCCCTAGTAGGACGGGGGTACTTACTCGAAAACTTAACTACACTCCGCACTCGTCGACAGGTGCACGAGCAGCCTAGCGAAGGCTACAATATTTAGGGACAAGCTGCTCAGCGCGATACATGAATCGGGGGTGACAATGATAATGGAGATGCGAGATAGATCAGTGAGAATGATAAACTCCCAGGCTCGAAATGACGACCAACCAGAGTAAACATCAAGAAAATGGGGAGGCAACTCTCCAGAACGACATGCTGTACAAAGACGATGGATTCCTGCCCGTCAAAAACATTTGCAGTCAAATGTGAGAGGTGAAAAACGTAGTGATTTTAACCAAGACTAAAGTACTTCGATCGTGCGGATATTCCCTATCAAGTCGGTCAACGAAAGCTCTTGCCGAAATTGAACCATGATCAAGCTACCCGCAGCAACTCGTTTATACTCTGTGCGCGATACCTGTTCGAACAAGAGGGCTCCAAATGGTTGTTGTAGACGTACAGCCAACCGGAGTGCTTGCGTAGTCAAGTCTAGCCCAGCGCAACCACGATTAAATTCTTGATCAAGAAGGGGCCGGATCCATGGATGAACTAGGCAAAGTCCCTTCATCGTCGTCAAGCTACTCGTTGTCTCGATTTCTATGTCGCCAAACAAGTCCGTCGTCGCACAATATGTTCGACTATCCAGTCCTGACATGCTAATGCCAGTGACCTGGGAAACGATGCCGGGAAGTCGCAGTCGACTGGAAACAACCATGGGCGATGGGAGCTTGTTTAGCTCCTCGTAGAGTGTGGTAGCGAGGGATGCGTCGGGTAGGGAGGAACGTAACTCGGCCACTGTGTGATCGAGTTTGGTGGTCTCTATTTGTGGAATGTGGGGCGGTACGACTGTCTTGTAGACACCGAGGTCCACGGGAAGACAACTGTTGTAGTCGTTCGCGATCCCAGTCCAAGCGAGGATTGTAGCGTCACCCGATCCAGTGAGGACGTACTCCAAAAGGCGACCGACTGCACGAGTGCCCTCGCCATACATTACTGGAATAGATGCGTTCAGGATACCGAGCAGTGAATATGCGATGTCTTCTACAAGTGTCGTTTCGCGTGTCGAAGCCAGATAGAGCTTCTCCCGCACTCTATCGAGTCCGGGTTGAAGTATAGCCACCTGCTCCGAAGATACTTGTGACATCTCCATTTCCCTGCGGACGTCAGGTGAATCCTTGTGGTTCTTGAGGGTCAAACCCCGGTAGGGCTTCCAGTCTTTTGTGTAAAATACGACTCTCTGGGCAGCGACGTACTCCTGGTATGTCCACACCCGCGTGTTCCAGATGCTCCGCCGGACACCATCAGGTTCCTCGTCCTCCGACGAGATGTCACAGAGATGAATGATTGTGAGCGATGAGCCACGATACCACATAAACATGGCGACAAGCGACTCTTGCAATACGACATTGTTGTCTTTATCAATACAGCATGTGTCACTCCACGCCCACCGAAACCCGAAGGACCGTACGAGCGAGCAGAATGTCTGTAGTTTGATGTTTCCCCGTGATTCCTTTAGCTTGTAGACCGTGACGCGGTCGACCACCTGGAAGAACGGTTCACCGTGCTCCCATCTGTGTGAGAACATCACATAACAGTAGAACTCCTTCACTTCTCTCCGTATCCGGGCACAGTCCATCTCGTTCGTCATGGACGACACGAGTTCATTAAAGGTGGGAAGTTCCTCGAATGCCTTCACTTGCTGGGTCCTATCGTTCAAGCGACCAGTTGTCGTGTCGATGAAAATGCGTGGCATAGGTGATATTATCTCGTGGATGATGCGTCGGACGGTGGTTATAGCTTCGGCATACGGAGAACGTAGTTCTACAGGCAATGTCGGCCAACTGGACTGCAGTGATTCTCATAAAATGACTCACCATAAACAAGCATGTCGGGTGATTCCTTGAGCTTCAACAGCATGGCATCATAGGCTGCAATTGCTTCCTCATGACGTTCCGACCCAAGTAATGCAGCATGCCTCTGCTCGTAACCTAAATGAGATGATGGATCCAATTTGATTACCTGCAAACCACGTTATCGATGTGATCGCTCCGCGACGTTGAGACACATTACACACCTCATCGGCATCCTCCAGCGCATCTTTCCACGACTTCATCTGTACTCTAGCCTTGCTTCGCTTGAACAAAATATCTACCCGATTAAACGGATTGAGTGATAATACGATTGAGTACTGTCTGTTGGCCTCATTTCCATTCTGACAAGTCAGAGAAGCATCGGCAAGCTTGGCAAGCTTTTTTGCGCATCGCTGTTGAAAATCTGCATCGAATACTCGGACAAGCCCAGAAGGGATTATATCGCAACCACTTACCAAGTTCCCACCGTATCCGCTCGTGTTCGACCTCCGTAGCTTCTACTACCTCACTATGCATTCGCTGAAAGCATTCGATTGCTTCATTCACTCGGTCGTTCCCTTCATAAACGTCGCATATCGCACGGTAAATGAAAAATTGCGGAAGCTTCAACTGGTTATGTCAAACTTCATGATTAGATATCCATGCGGATTTGCTTACCCTTTGAGCACCATCCAGTATCTCGTCTCTCGATCCGTCAAGCAACATCGTGCTTATCCACCTGTTTAAGAAGGCATCCGGATTAGACGGGAGGAGTGACAGGGCCATGCCATAGGCGGCGAGTGCTTCGTCAACCCTCCTGCCCCGCGAGGCCTCACCCCCGATTCGCTCTAGGGCAGCAACACATTTATCCGTAAAAGCTGAGAGTAGTAACTGAGCGCATATTTCGCATCAATGATGGCGGAACCCACCAGAAAGCCAATGCATGATGATCATATCAGATTTTACATCGTCATTTACAGACTTTGTAATATCGAGGAGAACGTCTGCAGCATCAACGACTTGACCATTGGCATACAGTTTTTCGCATTCATATCTTCGTCGGTGTGCACAAATGACCTGTTGCGAATTAGCGAGTTTGGTACTAAATTGTTGAGTAATTGCATTTGCGTTCTGTTGAGAGTCGGAAAGCTGAATGCGGAGTTGTTGGACGATTGTCTCGAGCTCTTTTGACTCTTTGGCTTGGTAACGAAAGCCAATTGAGAATGTTTGGACTAGGGCCGACAAGAAACGTACCATTCTGTCGCGATTTTGCCAGTTCTGTGCGAAGTTCTTCGACAGTTTGTTCGAGATCCACTGATGAACGCGTAAAACCAGTAAATGATGGTCAAGGGTACTCCAATTGAGACCGATAAAGAGCGTACGGGACTTGGCATTTTGCATTTCGAGTTCTGCACGTAGAGAACTGATGGTTCCATCCAGGACATCTTCCTCCTGCTTGGCTGTGCGTTCAGCGTCAGCGAGCTGGGAGCGAAGCTTGGAGATTGTATCTTTTAGGTCTGTTTCTGGGATTTGACACCCTGTGGTCCGCTTCTATAGTAGTCAATGAAGTGGATTGAGAATGCGACCCAAAGATTAAAGATCCACTCACTTTATTTTTTGGGGTGGAAAGGACATCAAGCAGGTCCCACAATGAAATAGTTAAATTTCCAGTGATTACGAGGTCATAGTTTGGTGAGATAGCCATGGAGTCAACAGAACCGAGATGGTGAATGACGGAGCCAATTTGTTTGCGCGTAGAAGTATCCCAGAACGAGACGGATGTATTCGCGGAAGCTGCGATGAATGCGCCATTACTTGAGAGGGAGATACATCTAGGATTATCATTGCTGTGAATTGCCCATCTAGAGAGCGTCGCTCGAGAAGCCGCGTCCAGACAGTGGACGTGGCCGTCGGAAGACAAGACAAAAAGTGTCTTGCTGTCTCTGGCCCAGGCGATGGACCGAATAGAAATTCGAATACTGCCGAGGAATTCGCCGTCCCGACTGTTATAGATGGAAAGCAAATGTACGTTGGGAGAATGGCCCTCATATTCAACACCAACAGCCAGCAAAGACCCATCGGGTGAAAACTTGGCTGTGTGAAACTTGCAGTCCTTCTTGCCCCAGCGCGATTTACCATCTGGAAGCGACCGAACTTCAACAATCTTTTCATCCGTTGTAATCACGAATTTTGACCCGTCCGAGGAAACGTCCACCGAGTTGACGGCTTCCTTGTATGTGATCTCGATCACTTTTTCCCGACTCTCCATATCCCACACGAGTACCTGGCCACTTTCCGTGCCAGCAACGATCCACTTGCTGTCTTGTGAGGCCACAATGCAGCGAACAGCACCCTCTGCATCCATTGGTATCCCCACTCCTTCCCCGTCTTCCAATTGCCATGATCGAACCTTCCCATTGCTATCACCGCCGACAAACTGTTTCACGTCCGCAAGGAATGCGATAGACAATATTTTGGCTTGAACAATAATCTTGATCGGCCTCCGCTGGGTGACGCTCAAGGATTCGTTTTCATCTTGACTGCCAGTCACTATTAATGCGCTTTGGTTCGATACATATCCTTTCTCACCTTCAATCCTTGTTTCTTCCCACCGTTGACCGTTACCTGAGGACAGTCCAGCGGAGCCTTTGCTTCTTGTCAGCATTTACCCTCCCATCCGCTCACATACTTACTATCCCTACCTCGCAGCCTGAAACCTTTGAGAAACATTGTTGCTCGCCAAGGTGTTGGAGCAGTAAAAGGAAGAATCCGTGCCAGGGCATTCCGTGTCATCACGACTCTTTCCCGCGGTTCAAGCGCGAAGTTAGAAAGGACCTTGCCATTTTGGGGTCACAGACGGTGAGTATATCTGTATGAGGACCAGTAATGGTCTGATTTTCTCGCCTTTGTCTTGCCGTCTTTAGAGTAACATTTAGATCTGTCCCAAGTAATGTGAACTCTGTTCAACTGTGTATTGAAATACCCGGAACATCAATGTTAGACGCCCATAATGATTGATAAGACACGTGCACGAAGAAAATAGCCTGGGATCCTCTTTTCATAACGCCGATGCTCTAGACAAGAATGCTTCGCAACGTTCTTCAAGTCAAGAGTAGTAAGTAAGAGAAGCCACGGAGGGGAGGCACTGACGAGATTCTCAGAATTGACCCGACCATCTTCGAGCGATAGTCAGCGAAGGGAATCAACGCCAATCGAAGGTGAGAAAGTCAACGTCGCCAATACAAGATACTGAGGGAGATCCAAGAGAATGAAAGCGGATCCTCTAGTGAGATTGAAGATAAACGTATCGAAATCCTTGGTCAAGATCGAATATGGTCAGTTGCATTCCTCGCCGATGGGAAACATTTTGTGAGCGGTGGCCTCGATGGGAAGATTCGATGCTGGCGAGCGGAAGATGGGAAAAGGGTGGGGACATCAATGCATGCGGAGAGCGAAGTTTGGAAAATTGAAGTTTCGCAAGACGGAAAGTGGATCATTGCTGGGACGCACAGTGGTCATGTGTCGGTGTGGGATGCAAAGAGACACGAAAAGGTTAGCGAGTTCAAAGTACACCATTCTTGGATTCAAGCTCTGGATGTCTCGCCGGATGGAACGAAAATCGCAACTGGTTCGGGAGGCGACGAAACTGCCCACATCTGGTCGCTGCCAACTGGCGGGCAACTGCTCGACTTGCAACACAAAGACGTTCGCGCGATCAGGTTTTCACCCAACGGCCGCCTCATTGCTCTTGGGTCTCGCACCCCTCTTACTATCTATAACAGTCAGGATGGTCGTTTCGTTGCGGACTTTCAAATTTATGCCTGGTCCCTAGCCTGGGCCAGCAACAGCACGCAACTCTTTGTCTTGTCTGCAGACGATGTCTACCGTCTTGACGTATCTTCTGGGACGACACTCTCAACATGGTCGATCCGACATGACTTTGAAAAGTCATACCGTATTTCCCTGTCAAGCAACGGCAAATTCATTGCAGTCAAGATGAAATCACTGGTCTCATTCTGGGACACTTATACGCACCAACAAATTGGTACCGTCGTTCACCATCACGATTCTGTTTATTCCATGACCATGTCGCCGAACTACGACTTCGTGGTCGGTGGAGGGAAAAAAATCACATCGTGGAACTTGCGCGACATCCTTCCTCCTGGCTACGTAAATGAGGATGTAAATGGACCTGTTTCAAAGTCGCGCTTCATTCAATCGCAAAATGCGCGTCCCAGGGAGACGAACCAGCCACTTCCAACACAAGACGAGTGTTCGTGTATGTTTGTCCACTCCCTTGGCCTGCTTCTTATATTATATCCAGCTGACGGAATATCTGTAAATCTCGAGAACTCCTTCCGAAATTATAATGCAGCCAAACAGAATGACAATGATTTTGGCGTAACCATTGATACATTACGTGCAGATCTTCGTAGGGAGGCAGCCACCTCTAGTGCGTTCCTTTTCACGGTTATGTCGACTTTCCAATATCGCGTCCTTTCCTTGTCCATCCTGCCTCACATTTCATTGACCGAATGTGGTTGTCTATTTTGATTAGAACAAAAAATAAACGATCTCGAGAAAACCGTGCAACAGCTTCGCACTCAACTCGCCGACTCCCAACGGAACACCAACAGCATCCAGAGTGTTCGTGCAGAACTTGCCAACTCCAAGCAGAAAGCCGACACACTCACCAGGATCATCCATGTACACCAGCAGAAACATAAATGTGAAGCACTGTTTTCGAAGGGCAATATCATCGCTGCCGCAAAGTTACTCTTAGAGACCACGCCCTTTGTGAGCGACGACGTAAAGGGTGATACAATCATCAAGGACTGGCTTCCAGGTAAGTTCCGTCGTTACCAATCAAAGAAGAGTCTCAATCCCTATTCAGGTTTTACTAACAAATGCGTCAATGCGCTGGAAAAGATTGGAGACGAAGCATCAAATACCAAGAAATATGATGAGGCACTCTCCGCCTATTCCACTGCACTGTCCCTCAGCCCTTCGACCCTGGATGCCTTATTAACCAAGTGGGGAAGGACAACGCTACTTTGTGGATCGACAAACGAACTTCTGGATCGTGCCAACAAAGTATGATCCGCGCGATATGGTGGTTAAAGATGTTAATATAACCTCTCTTTACTTAGTTCAATGTTCCAAGATTTTACGTTTATCGCGCAATTTGCGAAGTCCTCGCAGAAGATGGACGGGTTACCGAAGCAATCGAGTATTTTCGACGAATGAAGATTGACGTCTTGCCGGACGCAAGCACTCAAAAGGAGCGAGCACAGTGGGAACTCGGTGAGTCGCTGGAGGGCGATACTAGTGGGGCTGGTCTAAATGTCGACTCAGATTTTCGACGGCGATGCGCAGAGAGGTTGAGAAAGCCTGCTGATGCTGCAATGGGTTCTCATAAATACAACGAGGCTGAGGAACACTTCTCGACCATATTGTCGCTCGATACACCAGACCATCTGGACATTCTGATCAGAAGAAGCAAGGCAAGGTTAGCGATGAAGTCCTGGGATGGTGCACTGAAGGATGCCGACGAGGTATACTCGGTCCTCTGTGTCCCGGATAATAACAGTTACATTGTTTATAGGTGATCAGACTCGATCCGTCATCCTATCGAGGTTACGAGTGGCGGCGTGCGGCATTGCACGGGGCAAAGCGTTATGCGGAAGCCGTTGAAGCCTATGACAAAATGCTATCAAAAATCGACGAATCCCCTGACCCGCGCGTTCGTGGTGAGCATCTTCACGAATATTATTAGCCATATAGCTGATATTGGCAGTAGAACTTCGTTCTCGATATACTGATACAAGACCTACAATTCGAGATATCATCCATGCGACCCTCTCCCATATGCCACGTGTTCTCATCGACACTGCCACGGGTCACTTACTTGACAAGACAGAGCAAGCAGAAGCATTCGAGACACTTCCAGTCTTTCACGAGCTTGTGTCATCTATGATGACCCAAGTAGACAATGCACGTATTCGGAAGGAAGTGAAAAAATTCTATCGCTATGTGATGTTGTCGCACACGTGGCAGCGCGTTGAGCCTCGCTACAAGGACGTCAAGAACGTCACAGTCTACAAGCTAAAAGCTTACCCTAAAAGCCACAAGTTGCGGAGGTTTTGCGAGCTCGTGCGTTCCCTCGGATTTCGGTGGGCTTGGTGCGATACTTGTTGTATTGACCAAGAGAACAATGTGGTATTGACGGAGTCGCTGGTCGCCATGTTCGCGTGGTATCGCGGCTCATCACTCACAATCATCTACCTTTTCGACGTCTCGTCCGAGCAGGATATACCTGGTGGTCTCCAGGAGAGCATATGGAATACCCGCGCGTGGACATACCAAGAATATGTCGCCCCTGAGAGGGTACAGTTCTACACGAAAGACTGGAAACCATACCTCGGGTTGAAACTATCGAATCATAAAGAGTCGCCCACTGTCGCCCTGGAAATGGAACGGGCGTCGCATGTTTCTGCAGATCAGCTAGCTATACTTCAACCGGGTCTCGACCGGGTGCGAGAGAAGCTGTACCTGGCTTCGATGCGTCGATCGACTCGCATGGAAGATATTGCTTATTCTCTGTTGGGCATATTCAACGTATCGATACCGGTCATATACGGGGAGGGAACCCGCGCTGTCGGCCGGTTCTTGGAACACATCTTGACAGGATCTGGAGACGTCAAGGTCCTAGCTTGGACTGGGTCCGCGAACGAATACAATAGTTGTCTCCCTATGAACCTGACCGTCTACAACTCGCTCGTACCTCCGCACGTTCCACAGATAGAGTCAGCCGAACTGGATCGGATAGTGGAGAACCTACGCTCATCTATACCAGATGTGTCCCTTGCCACCACGCTATACGACAGGTTGCACAAACTTCAGTTAGCAGTACTTGCCGCCACTCGACTCCAACTTCCGTGCATCCGCTTTCACATCACAAACGTTGTCCGCTCGTCAGGTCCAGATCCCGAGACAAACCTCCATACATACCGGGTGACGACAACCGCGTTTGGGAACGTCGAGATTAAGACAGCATGCGAGCTAACAATGGCGCATGAACACTG
>JBBPMY010000707.1:0-12533 GCA_038090615.1 Phylloporus gajari
TGCACCTCCTGTCCGAGTCTCTCGCCCTCCTTCGATCTTTTGGAGGTTGCCTCGCTCAAGTCTGCAGCACGCTTCGCGATCCTGGCGGCGTCTCCCATCTGGCTCTTCGTCTGGGCCATTCCTGTGCAGAACGCGCGGCGGCCTCGTGCACGTACTTTTCCCATTCGTGTGAGAAGAGGTTTTTGATCGGGATTGGGAGATCAAAGTTCACCGCATGTGTGGGGCCACACACTTGATTGTATCCTTTGGTGCTTATCCGAAGATTTGAATCTATAGTACGTATTTAATCAGAATGAGTCAAGAGTGTCTCAGCTTCGCTGACGAATGGCCTTCGTCCTTTACGAGGGTGACGAGTGGCGTTTTCTAGATACAGTCAGCATGCCCATGTGTACAGGGGAATCTACGCATAAATACACAGCCAGAGGAATTTATCTATCATTACTTTGTGGGTCACCGAGTTCTCTGAGCGCCCACAAAGGGTTGAACATCGGTAGTGTTTCTAAACAGGACAAGCGGTCCGCCTCGTGTACGGAGGATGCATGTACTCATAGCGTTTGACGTCACTTCCCCGTCTGCATACAAAAGCCACAGGACCCCTTTTACTCAGACCGCATTTCCACGCACCCCACCCCCTCTGACCATGGGAGGGAGCCCTAGCCGCTGTGAACCCGACAGGGGCGCTATCGAGCGAGAGAGACAAGCCGCCGAGGCAGCTCGTCGACGGGCAGAGGAGAAGCGACGTGAGGCCGAAAAAGCTGCCAAACAGGCGCGAGAAGCTGCCGAGCGAGCGGCACGCGAGGCCAAGGAACAAAAGCGTAGGGAACAGGAGGCCCAGCGCACTAGAGAGAGGGCCGCTCAGGCAGCTCGAGAGGAGGCAGAGCGTATCCGCCGAGAGAAGGAGGCTACGCAGCGCGCCGCTCGATTCGCTCAGGAACAAGCCGAGGCCCGGGCTCGTGAAGAACGCGAGCGTCAGGAGAAGATGAGGAGAGAGCTGGAGGCGGAGCAGGAGCGCAACAGGGCTGCCGAAGAGGCTGCGAGACTAGCTGCTATCACTGCCCAGGAGGAAGAGGCATGACGCCAGAGAGCCCGGGAGGAAGAGATCGAGAGGGCCAGGCGGGAGCAGGCTGCCGCTGAGGAGGCTGCTCTCAAGGCCGCCGAAGAAGCCAGGAGAGCTCAGGAAGAGCACGAGAAGGCGGTGAAGCAGCTCAAGGAAGGTATCCAGCCTGTCGTCATGCCCACCGCAGACGAGATTCGGGCGGCCAAGGAGAAGGTAGAGTACAGGGATGGTATCTTCCATTTCGCCGTCGCTGGTGTGGCCGGAAGCGGCAAATCATCCTTGATCAATGCTCTCTGCGGTATGGCCAACCAAGACCCAAACGCGGCTGCCACTGGGATCGTAGAGACCACGCTGGAGGTTGGTCGATACCCCAATCCTAATCACCCCGACCAGTTCGCATGGTACGATGTCCCGGGATCTGGGACATTGAAGATCCCCGACTGGCAGTACTTCAATTCTCAGGGACTCTACGTCTTTGATTGCGTCGTCATCTTGTTCAACAATCGGTTTACGATGACCGACGAAGCGATTCTGAAGAACTGCCGTCGTTTCAGAATCCCGACATTTATTGTCCGCTCAAAGGCTGACCAACACATTCGGAACCTGATGCAAGAGATAGGGTACGACTCTGATGCCGAGGCAGGGACGAGAGAGGAGATGTACAGAGCCGCTCGTGAACAGTTCATCACCGAGACACGTCGTAGCGTCGAGGAGAATTTGGCGGGGGCTCAGCTTCCTGATCAGCGTGTCTACATTGTCTCTCACAAGGCCCTGCTGGCGATCGTTCGGGATAAATCGCCAAAGAAGACCATCGATGAGCTCGAGTTGCTGAGGGACCTGTACGGTGAGGCGTATGGCAGTCACAGGCACCCGTTTGGCGGCCCAGGCGGCCACGCATCTCCGCAGAGTCACTAAGGACTACATTAGTTCTCGAGGCGTGTGTTGTCGTATGTCTTACTTTGTTTATGTTGCTCTGTTCTATTTAATGTGTTCCGGTACTGCTCATTATCAGTAGCGCTTGCTTTGAGTAGCAATAGCAAGTATCGACCGAACTGGATGCTGTGCCACCCAGGAGTGGTACGGCGATACCACAATTCGATCATTTCTCGTAGAATCCGATCGGCAACACATAGTACCTGATCGAGACCTGGTTCCGTGCTGCACGTACGTTCGTACAAGCATAAGAGGAACTGGAGCTCTACAAGATTTCGTTTGCACCAGACCATGTGTCGTTGCAGGCAGCAGGACGGCTTGTCACGAAAATCACTCTTGGACATTCACCACTCGCAAGACGCTTCAACTAGTCCACTGACCATGAGCCTTAACTCCACTGGGTTGACAGTTTTGTTGTCAGCGGTGCGAGAAGGCCCCGGGGGTATGTGTTAATAAGTCGCACTCCGGAGCGATCAGTTGAATTCTTGTTACGCGGTCTTGCATGGTCGATGTCTAGTACTGTCACTACCATAGGTAATCCAAGTGACCGCAGACCGCTATAACTTCAGATGCAACGCCAATGTGAACCTCCACGAGACCAAAGAAATCATAAAATTCGCTTGATATCAATGATACATCTGGACACTAGTTCGCGGATGCGAGCACATAAAGTTCTCGCAGATAGCTCTAATATAGAGATATGAAAAAAAGTCACTAACTCGCTCTCGTGTCAACCAAAATCTCATCCGATTTAGTACTAACCCGCCTCGAATATGCTTGATGAAGCAGGTCGTTGATCAACTCCACTTCATCGACCGCTCTCTTGGGCGTTTTATTCAATACGATGGTCCGTGTTGAGGTGTTGGAGACGATATATACGCGCTGATCCGGGAGACCAGCTTCTTTCAGGTTAGTTTGGACGGTCCTCCGCGTCTTATCCACGAATTGCTTTCGTGCGGCCCTGTACAGCCTGTCTAGACCTGATTCGTCATCTCTCTCGCTATCGTACCCCATCTCCTTCATGATGTTCCGAATGTGCTGGTCAGCCTTGGACCGAACGATGTATGTTGGAATCTGGAATCGCCTCGCGTTGGTGAGGATGGCGACGTCCGTCATTGTGAAGCGATTGTCAAAGAGTACGATGATGCAGTCAAAGACATAGAGGCCTTGGTCGTTGAAGTACTGCCAGTCGCGGCATTTGAGCGTACCCGCACCAGGGATGTCGTACCATACGAACGGGCGGTCAGGGTTCGGATCTGGGTACCTAGCCATCTCGAGTGTGGTCTCTGTGACGCCTACAGCCGCTGCGCCGGGATCTTGGCTGCGCAAACCACGGAACGCATTGACGAGGGAGGACTTTCCACTGCCAGAGACGCCAGCGACGGCGAAATGGAAACAGTCATCCCTGTACTGGACGCGCTGCTTGGCTGCGGCAACTTCAGTAGGGGAAGGGACCACGACAGGCTGGATGCCCTCTTTCAAGCGCCTCTCAGCTTCCTCCCTTGCTTTGACGGCTCTTCGCGCCTCCTGCTTTGCTGTGGTGACCATCTCCTGAGCCCGCACTTTCGCAGCCTCGGCCTCGCGGTGGTCCTCGTCTGCAGCCCTTTGAGCCCTCTCTGCCTCTTCCCTAGCGGCTGCGATCGACCCCTCTGCTTCCTCCCGCATTCTCTGAGCGCGCTCACGCTCCTCTTCGGCCTCCTGTGCGAGGATGGCGACTTCCTCTCTAGAAGCAAGACTAGCTGTCTCGGAGAGCTCTTGAGTGTGCCTCGCAGACATCGTCATCGCCTCTATCTGCGCTCTGAGCTGCGCGGTCTCCTCATTCGCCCGTGCAACCGCACGGTCGGCCTCCTGGCGCGACCAGGCCTGCTCGTGATTGCGATCGGCCTGCTGTCGTATTTGTTCCAGGACCTCTTGGGCGGTTCTAGCGGCATGTTCTGCGTCTCTTCGGGCTTGATCAGCTTGTTGGAGGATCTGTATGTGGTTGAGCGTGGGGTTTTCGACGTTGGGGCGACGGAAAAGGTAGGAAATGGCGAATGTGGCTGCGTAACTGACGGCGGCGGATACGAGGACGTTGCCCATTGAGGGGCTTATTGAGATGAGTAGGAGAATGGGTACGACCTGGTTCTGGATGGGAAACCTACTGGGGGAAGGCGGTGGCCTACTTATAAACGGCTATTTCACTGGAGCCCGTGCCCACCCTTCTCGAAGTGCGAGATTAATGGTGGGCACCGGCGCCCACGAAATTACACATGTGCACGGAGGTCTGCTGTCAGATACGAGGACCGCCATCGTCTAAACTTGAAGCGGAGTGTCAAGTTGGCAAAAACCCTCCATCGAACTCTCATCAAATACTCAACGAGGTGGTGGACGAGGCCATCAGATCATTCAACCTGCCGAAGCGACAAACATGCCGCTTCGGAGCTGTGGAATATGACCTGGAGTTAGTCAAACAAAAAAATATATTCCAAACTGAATATGCATGATCAAACTTTATCCAACAAAACGGATCTCATCCCCCCCTCGCGTAAGCCTCATTGCCTGATGAGCCTGCGAATGCGCGAAGTGGCGCAGAAGAGAGACGCACTGCAGCGCCACTTTCCCCTTGCTTCACTCGTGTCTCATTCCGAGTCAGACCGGCCGCTATCCCTCTCAAGAAGAAGCAAGTTACCTATCACGATCCTAGCTGAGATACACGAAGACCGGCCGCGCGAATGCTACGGTGGATGGAAGTTGTCCACGAGTAGAGCACGATTGATTGAAATTCACCCAGATCACATCGGCCGCGATGATCGGCGATAGGCTAAACATGAAATCGATGAGGTGGTGAACAAGGCATTGTAATCCAGGTCACAATCAGATTGTTCCTACTGAGACAACAAGCGTGCCACCACCGTGGAGAGTGGTCCTGATCCTGGATGATAATAGATTTCACAAATCCAACGAAATCGAGAACAACTGAATACAATGCATGAAAACAAACTATAACGTAAAGCGACCCCTGACCAAACTTTATCCAACGGGTCTCCTCCGCCTCGCGTAAGCCTGGTTGCCCAAGTCGTTGATCAGTTTCACCTCGTCAATCGTTTTCTTCAGCTTGTTGTCCCTCACAATACTCAGCAGTGAGCTGCTAGAGACGATATATACGCGCTGGTCTTGAAAATCTGTGTCTTGCAAGTTGTCCCGGACGGTCTTTATTGTCTCATCGACAAACTGCTTTCGCGCCTTCTTGTACAGCTCGTCGCGACGCTCGACATTTTTACCTTCTTCACAATCACTATCCCATTCTGACATCTCCTTCATGAGGTTCAGGATGTGTTGATCGGCCTTGGACCGAACAATATACGTAGGAATGCGGAATCGTCTCGCGTTGGTCAGAATAGCGAGATCCGTAGCCGTGAAGCGATTGTCGAAGAGTACGATGATAAAGTCAAAGACGTACAGACCCTGGTCGTTGAAGTACTGCCAGTCGTGACATTTCAACGTACCCGCGCCGGGGATGTCGTACCACACATACGGGTTGTCCGGTTTCCCGTCATGGTACCGGGTAGTCTCGAGCGTCGTCTCCGTGACTCCGGTCTTGGCAGCACCTGTATCTCGGCTATGCAGGCCACGGAATGCGTTCACAAGGGAGGATTTGCCGCTACCGGATATCCCCGCAATGGCAAAGTGAAAATAGCCCTCCCTATACTGAATGCGTTTCTTGACCGCAGCGACTTCTTCGGGAGACGGCGTCTCGATCGGCCGAATACCCTCCCTCAAACGTCTCTCGGCGTCCAGCCTAGCCTCGTTCGCCATCTTTGTCTCCTCTGCTGCGATGTGCAACATCTCCTCAGCCCGAGCCTTCGCAGCCTCTGCCTCGCGGCGCTGTTCATCCGCAGCTCTCTGCACCCTTTCGGCCTCCTCTTTTGCAGCTTTCATCGCCTTCTCTGCATCGTCGCGCGTCTTCTGTGCGTGTTCCCGTTCTTCCTTCGCCTTCTGGGCTAACCTCTCTGCGTCCTCTTTGGCCGCCTTGGAGGCCGCCTCGGCGAGCTCCTGACTACGCTTGGCGGCATTGGCGGCTTCCTCCATTTGCGCCCTCATCTGCTCCATTTCCTCGGCAGCTTGCGCCGCCGCTCTTTTGGCCTCTTCCTGGCGCAACCGTGCTTGCTCCCGGTCTTCATCGGCCTTTTTCTCGACCTCTGCGGCACGGTCTCGTGCAGCCTGGGCAGCTTCCTCAGCTTCCTTGGCTTTCTTTCGTGCGCGTTCGGCGTCCATCGCATCGAAGGTCGGGTTCGCTCCCCCTGGGGGCCTGCTAAATAGCCATGATATGATATTACCCATGATGGCGTTCGAAATGGGGTATGATGAGGCGAGTGTTTAGGAGTAGAAACCGTTGTCATCGTTTCGTGGATCAGGGTAGACGTATTTAACACGCACGGCTCGTGCCTAGACCCTGCACCCTGCATGTAAATTCGCACACAACTGTGAGGCTATCTGGCAGTGCACCATGGGACCAAATAAGTCATGGAGCTCGTTCCATCAACGCCGCGGACGCCACATAATGAGGTGCTGTATTGAATGAAAACGTTGTGGGGTTATGCTACCAACGAGGCGCCTTATCGGAGGGTGCGCGTCATGTCGCTGAGTCAAAGTGGGTCCATCCGCCAGTGTCAGCAATGTGGAGGATGGATCCTGACGTTGTTCCAGACGTTTGGGTTTGTTCTGTCAAACTTCTTTAATTCTGAACAGTATTTAGGTCCGTCCTGAAAATTGTAAACGCCGTTGCACGGGTGCCGTTATTGTGAAAGAAGACCAAACCACTGTAGAACGCGGAGAAAGGCCGCCCTATCCTCCACAGAAGGCGTGTGACAGATCTCGACCTCCTGTCGTGATAAGGCGCCATCCCCATGGGGGGTGGATATCCAGAGTTTCAAGTTCTGTTTTAGACGGAGAAGTGTTTTTGCCACAACTACTCTAGTCAATTCCTGCCTCTCAGAGGTACTGCGAGGTCACATACTTGATGTATGGGCATCAGAGATTGACACAACTTTCAGCTGGCCCTTTTTGGAAGCGAAACTAACACAAGGTTGTTCTGCATCTCTTCGGGCTTGACTTGCTTGTTGGAGGATCCAGATATGGGTGAGCGTGGGGTTTTCGATGTCGGGGAGAAGGGAGACGGCGGATATGTCTGCGTAGACGGCAGGTACTATACGAGAACGTTTCCCATTGAGGGGCTTATCGAGATGGGTTAGAGAATGGGTACGACCTGGTTCGGGGAAACTGGGGCAAGGCAGTGGCCTGTAAACAGCTGTTTCACTAGAGCCTGTGCTTGGGACCCCTCTTGCACGTGTGCACGACAAAGAGAGGTCCTCAGCACGGGCTCAAGATACGCTGGCACAGTCTTTCATGAATCTGTCCGCGAAATTAAACATGTATGCAGAATTCTGATTGGAACTGTCCCTGTCTCAAGAAGACAGATACGAGGACATGGATCGGAGTCAGGTCTAAAAAGCGGAGTGTCACCAATTACAGCGTTGGCCCATCGAATTACTCAACGAGGTGGTGAACGAGAGGGCTTTTCGAGATCACTTAAAGAATAGAGATCCGGAGGTCCTGCGTTTAACATGTATGTGGAGTTCTGATTGGAACCATCATTGTCTCAAAAGTCACCTAGCACGATCCTAGCCGAGATATGAGAAGACCGCGCGCGAACAGCAAACTATAACGCAAAGCGGCCCTTGACCAGACATTATTCAACAACGGACCTCGTCCTCCGCCTCGCGTGAGCCTCGTTGCTCAAGTCATTGAGTAGTTCTAGTTCGTCAATTGTTTTCTTCGGCTTGTTGCCCGTCACGATACTCAATAGCGAACTGCTAGAGACAACATATACGCGCTGGTCTGGGAAGTCTGCTTCGTGCAAGTTGTCCTGGACGGTCTTTCTCGTCTCTTCGACGAACTGCTTTCGTGCCGCCTTGTACAGCCTGTTGCGACACTCGATATCTTCATCTCCGCTGTCATATCCCATCTCCAGCATCAGGTTCCGGATGTGTTGATCGGCCTTGGACCGAACAATATACGTAGGAATGCGGAATCGTCTCGCGTTGGTCAGGATAGCGAGATCCGTAGCCGTGAAGCGATTGTCGAAGAGTACGATGATAAAGTCAAAGACGTACAGACCCTGGTCGTTGAAGTACTGCCAGTCACTACAATTGAGTGTACCCGCGCCGGGAACGTCGTACCACACATACGGGTTGTCTGGATTCCCGTCATGGTACCGGGTAGTCTCGAGCGTCGTCTCCGTGACTCCTGTAGCGGCAGCACCTGGGCCTCCGCTATGCAAGCCACGGAACGCGTTCACAAGGGTGGATTTGCCGCTACCGGATATCCCTGCAATGGCGAAGTGAAAACAATCATCCCTGTACTGAATGCGTTGCTTGGCCGCGGCGACTTCTTCGGGAGACGGCGTCACGACGGGGCGTATACCCTCCTTCAAACGTCTCTCGGCATCCAGCCTAGCCTCGTTCGCCTTCCTTGTCTCCTCTGCTGCGGTACGTGACATCTCCTCAGCCTGAGCTTTTGCGGTCTCTGCCTCGTGGCTCTGTTCATCTGCGGCTCTCTGCGCCTTTTCTGCTTCCACCTTCGCAGCTTGCATTGCCTTCTCCGCATCGTCGTGCATCTTCTGTGCGCGTTCCCGTTCTTCACGCGCCTCCTGTACCAACTTCTCCCCGTCCTCTTTGGCCGTCTTGGAGGCCGCCTCGGCGAGCTCCTGACTACGCTTCATGGCGTTGGCAGCTTCCTCCATTTGAGCTCTCATCTGCGCCATTTCCTCGGCAGCCTGCGCGGCCGCTCTGTCGGCCTCTTCCTGGCGCAACCGCGCTTGCTCACGGTCTTCATCGGCTCTCTGCTTCATCTCTGCAGCAAGGTCTCGCATGGCCTGGGCAGCTGCCTCGGCTTCTCTTTGTGCCTGTTCGGCCTTCTGGAGCGCTTCGATCTCATAGAGGGTTGGGTTTGCTCCACCTGGGGGGGCACCAAGGAACCATGACATAACACCACCCACGATGGCGGAAATGCCTAACACGGCACTAAGCATGATGGCGTTGGAAATGGAGGCAAGTGTTCGGGAGTAGACACAATTGTTGTTGCATGGATCAGGGTGGGCGTATTTAACACGCACGCCTCGTGCCTAGACCCTGAATCCAGAATGTGTCGCCCACAAAACTGCGGAGAAGCTATCAGGGCTCGAGGAAGCTTGTTACATCAACGACGTGGACGCCACACGATTGATGCCGTATCACGACACTTTTTTCAGAATTTGAGTGGGGATTAAAGGCCATCCGGAATGCAACGAGGATGCTTCAAACGTTGATTGAGATTTTGGGGATGGGAGCATTTGAAGTTTTGTTGGACAAAAATGTGCACGCGGAAACTTGAAGTATGCACAGGAGCATGCGATGCTCCCGAACGCGTTCCACTGGACTTGCTTGATCGTCAGAGTGGTTCCAAGCCGCGTTGGAGGGATAGCTTTCAGGAATATCATATGAACAAGATAGTTCGTTGCAGACGCACTGAGAATGCACTTACTAAGTGCCAGTCAACCGATATAATTGTCAGCTTGAACGTACGGTGCATTGCTACATTTGACAGGCGTGGTGACTAGACCGCTTTGAGGTTGCCGCGTTGAGAGGTAAACGGTCGATAGGCCCCTCCGCTTAACTTCATGGTCACCAGACTGGCGAGTAAGTATCGCTGATTTGAACAATGTTAATGGACGCCAGTGCATCAAATTGTTCCCACGAGAGTCCATCACTACAATTATTCCAACCCAACTCACGGTCATCAGATATCAAGAACGAACAAAAAGCCACGGTCACGATCTGGAACAAGAAATCAAGCTACAGGATCGGCCTTGCGCCTTCTATACGCCTCGTTAAACAGGTCATTCACGAGCTCTACCTCGTCAATCGTCTTCTTCGCCGTCTTGTCTCGCACCACGCTCAACAACGTAGTGCTGGAGACAATATACACACGCTGGTCTGCAAGGTTTGCGTCTTCCAAGTTGACCTTGACACTCCTCGTTCTGTCGACAAGCTGCTTCTTTGCAGCCTTGTACAGCTGGTTACGGCGCTCGACGTCATCGTCGCTATCGTATCCCATCTCCCTCATAACGTTCCGGATGTGCTGATCAGTTTTGGAGTGAACGATGTAGTTTGGAATCTTGAACCGCCTGGCGTTGGTGAGAATGGCAATGTCCGTCACCGTGAAACGATTGTCAAAGAGCATGACAATGCAGTCAAATAGAGTCCCTGATCGTTGAAGTACTGCCGGTCGCGGCATTTCAACGTACCCGCGCCAAGGGCGTCGTACCATACCAGCTGGTTCTCTGGGTTCTGGTTTTGGTATCGGGTCGTCTGGAGCATCGTCTCTGTAACTCCTACAGCCGCAGCGCCTGCCTCGTCGACATGCAAAACGCGAAACGCGTTCACGAGGGAAGATTTTCCGCTACCAGAAATGCCCGCATCTGCTTTAGCTTCGTTTGCCTTGCGGGCCTCCTCTATGGTGCGTGTTTGATTGGAATGAATCGACTTCGCTGACAGAAGGTCCCCGTTCTCTACGAAAGTGATGGGTGGCGTTTTCTTTATATGGTCGACGGGCCCAGGTGTCAAGCTTCAAGAAGAATCTCCACAGAAACTTACGGCAGGAAGAATTCATCTATCATCGCTTTTACAGGTCGTTGGGTTCTCTGAGCGCTCACAAAGGTTGGACTTTGATGGTGTTTCTTCAAAGTAGTCTGCCTCGTGTAAAGGGAACACATGTGCTGCAGACCGCAAAACTGGACGAGCTTGGCATACTCTGGAGCCCAGGCGCAAAGCACTATCCCTTATTTTACTAAATATCAATCATTGTGTCGGGACCTTGCCCAACTACACGATTAATCACCGAGGATGACCTGGAATAGGAAAACTTCGTCGGTGTGTGCATCCTCACATAAGCACACAGGAAAGCTGATATCTGGGGATCAGTGGGTACGCGGGAACAGATAAGTTGGGACGTGTAGCAAGGCACGGCGGTGCACATGCAGGTTGCAGGAGCGAGATGAAGGCATTACGTTCTTCCGCTCACGTAGGAGGGAGGGCCAGGTGAATTGCAGTCGATGAGACGATGTCAGCCTTGCGACTGCATCGGCTCACCAAATGAATTCCATACAGCACGGGGATCATAAGTAAGTACCTTCCATCGCGGATTGCCTCGAAAAGGCTAGGGCTTCCAAGTTCTAGGTTCTAACTCGTGGCCTTTGACGTCACCTCCCCGTTTGCATACAAAAACCACAGGACTATACCGCTTTTACTCAAACCGCATTTCCATGTTCCCACTCCATCCTCTCTGATCATGGGAGGAGGCCACTCTAGCCACTGTGAACCTGACTGGGGCGCCATCGAACGAGAGAGACAGGCAGCTGAAGAAGCTCGTCGATGGGCTGAAGAGGAACAACGTAGGGCTGAAGAGGCTGCCCGACAGGCCCGAGAAGCTGCCGAACGAGCCGCACGCGAGGCTGAGGAGCAACGGCGCAGGGAATACGAGGCCCAGCTCGCCAGAGAGAGAGCCGCTCAGGCCGCTTGGGAGGAAGCAGAGCGTGTCCGTCGAGAGATGGAGGCTGCACAGCACGCCGCTCGAGTCGCTCAGGAACAAGCAGAGGCCCGGGCTCGTGAAGAACGCGAGCGCCAGGAGAGGATGAGGAGAGAGCTGGAAGCGGAACAGGAGCGCAACAGGGCTGCCGCGGAGGCTGCGAGACTAGCTGCTATTGCCGCCCAGGAGGAAGAGGCCCGACGCCAGAGAGCCCGGGAGGAAGAGATCGAAAGGGCCAGGCGGGAGCAGGCTGCCGCTGAGGAGGCTGCTCGCAAAGCGGCAGAAGAAGCCAGGAGAGCTCAGGAAGAGCATGAGAAGGCGGCCAGGCAGCTCAAGGAGGGTATCCAGCCTGTCGTCATGCCCACCGCAGATGAGATTCGCGCCGCCAAGGAGAAGGTGGAGTATAGGGACGGCATCTTCCATTTCGCTGTCGCTGGTGTGGCCGGGAGCGGTAAATCATCCTTGATCAACGCTCTCTGTGGTATGGCCAACCAAGACCCGAACGCGGCTCCCACTGGCATTGTAGAGACCACCTTGGAGGTCGGTCGATACCCCGATCCTAATCACCCTGACCAGTTCGCGTGGTACGATGTCCCGGGATCTGGGACATTGAAGATCCCCGACTGGCAGTACTTTAACTCTCAGGGACTCTATGTCTTTGACTGCGTCGTCGTCTTGTTCAACAATCGATTTACGATGACCGATGAAGCCATTCTGAAGAACTGCCGTCGTTTCAAAATCCCGACATTGATCGTCCGCTCAAAGGCCGACCAACATATTCGGAACCTCATGCAAGAGATGGGTTATGATTCTGATGCCGAGGCTGGGACGAGGGAGGGGATGTACAGAGCTGCTCGCGAACAGTTTATCGCCGAGACACGTCGTAGCGTCAAGGAGAATTTGGCGGAGGCTCAGCTTCCTGACCAGCGTGTCTACATTG